>JAEIFT010000366.1:0-264070 GCA_018904225.1 Lordiphosa mommai | reverse complement strand
GTAATATTTTATCTCCCAAGATTCAGGACGATGGCATGGGGGTGAGAACGATGCACCTACGCCTCAAAAACGCCACCCCGAGGATAAAAACGGCACACGCTAGAGGCTGGAGAGGTGGAAAAAGACTTAGCCGTTGACACGAATGGTCGAGAAAGCCACCAACCTCGAAATAAAGATACGGTAAGGGAAGGATGGTGACCCGACGATGGGAAGCGGCCCATCAGACCAACGGAGGCTATGGACGGACAAGCTGTTAAAAAGGTCCTCCAAATAAATTGCATAAAGTAAACTTGCGTCGGCGGGCTGCTTCTAACCCTCGAAGAGATCCGCCGACGCTAGCTTTCAGGAGCTTTGTGGATTGCGGCGGGTAACAAGGTTTCGGGACTAAAGTCACAAATTATCGACGTTTTTTACCCCACCGCGGTAGGTAGAGCAAGGACAGCCATTCTGGTTAGAAAAAGGTATCTATGCTTATCTTATGACTAATTACAGCACAGACGACCTCACTGTGTTGGCTGTGGAGGTGGAAGGATGAGCCTATTCTGATGGCATCCTGCTATGCAGCTTTTACGAGCGAGAGGGCACCACCAGCCGAACTCGAAAAACTAACGGCGATGGCGAGCTCGAAGAAGCAAACTCTAATGACAGGTACGGACACCAGACGCACACCATACAGTCTGGGGCAGCCAGATATCAACGACAGGGGTGAGTCTTTCTAAACTTAGTAAAAGAAGTTGGAAAAGAACCCAATTCGTGGGACCAACATGTCCAGTCTGGACCTAACCTGACCTTAGGGAATAACACGCGGGTTTCTGAATGGAGGGTCCTAGAAAAAGCCACTCCTTCTCAGACCACAAGTACATTTCGTTAAGGTGCAGTTCGAATACAACCTAATGCGCCAGTGTGATAGGAACCCTCGGAACATGACTGGAGAAAGTTCCTTGCAGCAGCTCAACAGAAAATAACCACGCCAATGGACATCTGCGCGGTGGATGACATGAAAGTCCATGCAACGTCCACCTAACGGAAGCGTTCAAAGGGAAACATACAGACCTACAGTCAACAAACGGAGAACCAAGCCCCTTGGTGGACTCTTGCACTGAAGGAGCAAGAGGAAAGACGTCCAAGAATGTTTCAGCTCGCAGGCAGGCGGATGAAACGATCATCTGGGACGAATATAAAATAAGACTCCGCATCTTCAAAGGGGTGCGCAGAGCAAAAAAAACTCGTGGAGAACCTTCTGTCAAGCATCGAAAGGTCTCAGAAACAGCAAGACTCAGAAACTGCTTTCAGACAGCCACCTATGCAAGAGTCAACTAAAAACTAATGAAGGAAAATGGACGGAGAGTAGCCAGGCCACATATGCCCTTCTCGACCAAATTCCCCTGCACAATGGCAACGGAGCCAGATTCGATCCACATTACGCATGCACAAAAACAAACATCCCAACCAACATAGTCACCCCAGAGAAAATCAAATGGGCATTTGACTCGTTTGCGAGCTTTAAGTCCCATAGACTGGACGGCATATTTCAGCCATGCTGAGACGACCAAGCAACTAATCGTCCCATGGCTTCAAACCATTTACACGGCATGTCTGATGTGGGGATACATACCTGTAGCCTGGAGAACAGCACGTGTTGTTTTTCTGCCCCAAAGCGGGAAAATGCAGTCACGTGCAACCAAAGGCTACAGGCCTATCAACCTAACATCATTCCTCTAAAACAATGGAAAAATACTGGACCTCCACATAAGGAAGGCATGAACCTGAACCTGGAACCTAATCAACACGCATACACCAAAGGTAAGTCGGTGGAACAGCGCTACACTCGCTAGTAGCCACCATCGAGAAAGCACTTCACCAACACGAGTTTGCACTCGGCGCATTTCTCGACATATCAGGTGCGTTCAACAACGTCACAACTGATGCGATAATGCGAAGCTTAAGAGCCACAGCAACACGAAGGCATTGGACTATTGGATACACAACCTGCTGAGCTGCCGAAAAGTCAAGCTGGAGTGGGGTACCGCGACCATAACTAAGGGAGGCATACGGAGGCACGCCTCAGGGCGGGTACTCTCCCCCACTCTATGGAACCTCGTGGTCATCGAACTATTAATTAAATTTCGCGGGAAATCACCCAAGATAACCGCATATGCAGACGACATAAGCATAATTATCCCGGGAAAATGTCCATCGACTCTCAATTCAATCATGGACTCCCACACTCAAAGAAATACTACAGTGGGCCACGGGAGCCGGACTTAGTATCAATGCGGGGGAAGACGGTACCTCATTCTCTTCACTAAAGAGCTAAGGTTCGTCGATGGACTCCACCGAAGATTAATGGGACGACACTCACCAAAGAGAACGTCAAATATCTTGGAGTAGTAATTGACAGCAAACTGTCCTGGAGACTCAATGTAGAGGAAGGGTGAAAAAGGCAACCACTGCACTATATGCATCCCAGAAGATGCTGGTAGCACATGGGGCCTCTCACCAAAACTGATGCACTGGGTCTTCATTTCAGTCGTAAGACCGATACTACTCCACGGTATACTGATATGGTGGCAGGCCACGGAGAAATCCACGTACCTGGAAACTGATGGAAGGACCCAGCGGCAGGCCATGGTCCACTCAACCAAGCTCGGAACTCTTCCTAGATGTCAGCCCCTGGACATCCAAGCACGCCTGCTTACACAAGCACAACGTCTATGGGTGACGGGCACCATGGCACTACAAAGCTATGGGCACGGTATGATTGGCGAAGATCAACATTGCTGAACTACATGATCCCCATTACCACCTCAAGCACATCAACATCATTGGGACAGATGACTGGCGTACAGGACTGGCCCAAGAAGCAACACATTTTCACTGACGGCTCAAAGATGGATCTAGGAGTCGGAGCTGCAATATACTGCGAATAGCCGGAAATGAAGCTCAGCTATAAACTGCCAAACCACTGCCCCTATTTTAGGTGGAAGTCTTCGCAATAAAGAAGCAGCAGAGATGGCAGAACTACTCGCTCAAAGCGACAAAAAAGTAAATATATGACGTGGATAGCCAAGCGGCAATCAAGGCCATGCATAGGCACGCCATCAACTCCAAGTTGTCCTGTCTGGTAGGGAAGCACTAGATTCTCTCAGCACCTCTAGAAGGGTGCAGATCTACTGGATCCCAAGCCACCAGGGCATTAACGAAATGAGACGGCAGACAGCCTGGCAAAAGCCGGAGTTGCACTTAGCAAGAAGCGATAATACACCTACCTATCTCACTTCAGACGCGACACAAGCAAAATGGAAGAGATAGCTTCAAACGAGGCAGCGGAAGAGTGGAGAAACACAATGACTGCAGAATCTCAAAATCATGTGGAAGACAAAGACCAGCACCGTACGCACTATTTACTACAGCTCCAAAGAAGGGACTGCAGACAGCTAATAGGCATACTAACCGGCCACTGCTAACGGCCTCTCATGCGAAGAAGCTGAGCATAACGACAGAGGAGGACATGTAGGAAATGTAGGAGCCGGGAGCAACGGAGACTCCTAGAACATCCATCTAACTCTAGTCATCCGATTTTGATAAATTTTTCAGGGTGTGTAAAGCATATAACACTATTATATACCACGATTGGTGACGCTACGATGGAAAACAAAAAAGTTTTTCTCACAGAACTAGTTGTTGGACCGATCATTCCCTATGGCGGCTATATGATATATTCATCCGATCGGCCGATTCCGACAAATGTGCAGCGTATTTGCATTTAAAACATTTTGCAAAGTTTGGTCAAGTTAGCTTCAAAACTGAGGGAGAGAGCATAGAAACAGACGGACAGACGGTCGGACGGACGGACAGACGGAAATGAACTCAGCTCATCATGCTGATCAGAATATATATACTTTATGTGGTCGGAAATGCTTCCTTTCTATGCGTTACAAACTGTGACAATTTTAATATCCCTCTGCAAAGAGTATAAAAAACAAAAAAAAAAATTTTTAAAATTAAATACAATAAAATTAAACAATATTTTTATTATTTTAACAACCATTTCAAACAACTCTATATTACGTTATTTCTCTAAAAAGGGAGGTGTAGTGAGTATATATATGTGTTGCAATAAACCAATTATTAACTCCAAGTATGCATACAAAACATACAAACGTTTTGCGGCATTAACATTGTTGCCGACAACTGAACTTGACTAATTAATTGGAATGGAATGGAAATCTTACAATATATTCTTGATCAGACGACGACAGTTCATTTCCATTGTTCGTTCGTCCGTCTGTCTGTCCGTCTTTCTGTCCGTCTGTCTGTTCGTCTGTCTGTCCGTCTGTCTCTCTGTTTCTACGAACTAGTCTCAGTTTAAAGCTATCGAGCTGAAATTTGCTCAGAGTCTTATTTTTACTGCGCAACTAATATGTCGGAACCGGATCGGATGACTATATCTTATCACTATGGAAAGGAACGATCGGTCGGAAAATAAGTCTAAGTGAAAAACATTTTTTGGTTTCCATCATGTGGCGTCACTAATCTTGGTATATGTTAGTTTTATATGTTTCCATAATTCTGGAAAAATTTATCAAATCGGATGACCATGTAGCATATAGCTGTCATATAAACGGTCGGTCAAAACTAGTTCTAGAGGAAAAACTTTTTTATTTTCCATCGTAGCGACACCAATCTTGGTAACTATTAGTTTTATAAGCGTCAACACAATTCTGGAAGATTTTATCAAAATCGGATGACTATAGCATATAGCTGTCATAGAACCGATCGGTCGGATGTGTTTTACTAAGAAAAGTTTTTTTTTATAGTTTCAAATATTTATTATCAATGATTTAAAATTTTTAGATATCTGATATCTATATCCTATGTATATTTTACTGGTTAAATCAATTGGAGTAAAGTTTTCAAGTGTATTAAAACTTCGGCAAGTCGAAGTTAGCTTTGCCTCTCTCGTTTTTTTTTTTATTTGTTAGTGAATATTTTTGTTGTGCTCAACCTGTTCTAGTGTGTGTAAGCGAACAATGCGGCCGGTATGCTCCCGACACCTCTAACTACCCTATAGAGGAGGGTGTATTGAACACATAGAACACTGCGAACAGGACTACTAATTTAGGCTGTTTTGCACTTCGATTGTGTTTTAATTGACACCCTTTGTTTTTATTAAGTCAATTTTTTATTTTGTTTGTTTGTTTTTGGTGGTATGTATATATGTTGAATGCTTCAAATAAACGTATTGTTCACATTTATTTTGTTTTATTTGTTGGCATATGAAACCGTTGAGCTCTCAAGTAATTAGTAAAAAATTTTGTTTTTATTTCACTTTCACTTATTCTTTCTTTCACACTTACTTGACTATGATAATTGCTTTTGAAGCATGGTTTCCGCCGTCGGCTCTTTTTCCCTGTCCTTCGGCTTTTGCGACTGCGCCAGTTATGATCAGAGTCTTCGTGTAGCTGCAGTTTTGATAGCTAGCACTGGATGTTGTGCATATCTTCCATCGTGTTGGGGTTTACTAGCCAACCTGGCTACCAAGAGATGATTTGGAAGACTTCTGAAAGGGTTTCTAGTGTGGTTCACTGTCCACTGGGACTTGCCTTTTTGGAATAAGAAAACGTTCTGGTGTTTCTGTTGTTCAAAGTTGGAATAGATTGTCTTGTGTCTTTTCTAAATAAGCTTAAGCTACGTGCTCACAGGCAGCTCTTATATATGTGTATTACATAGGGATTTCTGCTGATGCAGTATTTTGTTGCAGTTGGCTGTTTGAGGCCGGATGCCCGTGTTGTGTTGCCGTCTCAGCGTTCTTGTCCGTGTTGAGTTGTCGTTTCAGCGTTATTGGCTCATACCCTGTGTCTCTGAGAAAATGGCTCTGGGTGGTATAGGAGGGGGACCGGTTATGGTAACTTGAGCAGTTGTTGTCAGACGTACGTTTGCAGAATGTAGCCGTGGCTGTTGATGTGCAATTTGTTACTGCCACATCTTGGCTTTCGCACTCCGCCACAATGTTCTCATTTAGCTGCAGGACGGTGCCATTGTGCGCGATTGGGAAAAGAGTTAGCTTCTTACAAGATCTACTAATTATAGGGTAATCTATTATAAAACTAATGATTTCGTTCGATTGGAAAACCTTAATTCTAGATACTTCTAAAACATTTGCGACTGAGGTCCCTGCAAGTTGGTTACTGAAAAGTGACTTCAAATCAGCGTGGTCTAAAATGCGTGGATTGATAATCTTTAATTAAGCAAGTGTAACGGTGAGCATTAATTCTCCTAGTTCAGTGATAAGCATTCCGTTCCTAGACAATAATGTCTCATACAAATGGGCAGTATCAACTTACTTGTCTTTGGATGATCTCAGTATTTGATTTACTGTTTCTGTAAGTTGGATTATCTGTTCTTGAGTCCTTGAATTTATTACAATTTGTCTATTATTTGATTCTACTAACTGACCCTGTATCACTTTTATTCTGACCAAATCGTCTGCGTCTGGCGTGCCCGTGATCACCTTTAAGGCAGTACCCAGGAAATCTAAACTTCTCGCCATCCGATGATGCACGCTGAGGGCGGACAACATATCCCGAACGTGTTCGGTGTGCACCACCAGTAATTTTCGCATATGTGACATAGGAAACTCATCTGTTAGTCCCATTGTTTCTTCTACCATCCGAGTAAAGTCCATCAAGTTAGTTGTATGCCTTAGGTAGTCATACCCATTGCATACTAGAACGTCGCCGTGCACAATCGGAAGGTAGTCCGAGTGCGAATAGTCCGTTATCTTAGCAGGCGCCAAGGCCATCTATAACAGTATTGTCACAATCAACCTAAAATAGTCGAAATTATAAGCTTATGGCTTTTTACTCTACAAACCTTAACTAAATGAAAAAAAATAGAGGGACCTACCGAAGGTTGTCCTTGTGGACCACCCTCCCTTTAATTAGACAGTTGTCTCCAAGTCCGCTTCGACCAACTCCTCGCTGCACAAGGGAGTAAACTTATTGTCTAACCTCCTGTTTGTCTTTACAAAAACCTTTTCTCCTACCTCAAAGACCCTGTTCTGCCTTTCCTTGTTAACCCTGGAATTTTGCACGGCAAGCGCTTTTTCCACCCTACTCTTCACTTCGCGGCAAGTAACCGATGACGCGTCATGTAATACCTGAACTGGCTTTTTCTTGGTAACTGAGTGTATTGTCTTATTATACTCCACAGTGGTTTGTAAGACGAGTTCCACTGTGCAGTCGATTCCTCATTGGAGTTTAAGACACTTTGTTAACTCCGAAAGGATACTGTGAAATCGCTCCACTTGACCGTTTGATTTACTATGCAAAGGTGGTGCGTTGACCACACTTACCCCAAAGTTATTAACCAATAGAGACCTTATTGTCTCCGACTTTAATGAGAGCTCATTATCGCAGTATATCTGTTTAGCCTGAGGAAAAATGCTCATCAAAACCATCAATGGTGCCTTTACGTCTTCGATGGTACGAGAAGAAATTGGCTGAACTATAGCAACTTTGGAGAATTTGTCGATACAGGTAAGAAAATATTACCGAGCGGTTGAAAATATGTCAATTTATTCTTACTTGGCTATGTCGCAACGTTTGGAGACGAAAATGTTATATGCACATAGAGGAATGGTAAATGACAAATATGCTTACGTTGCATATCTGTATGGATCATGTTACGAGCGTTCGCTCAAGTACTGCAACAAAGTGTTACAGTTTAAATACAGTGAGTACTCAACATGTGTGCATACCACATCTCCCTCCTAAAAAAAAATAACGTATTATATATATATATGAAAAAAATTTGTATGAATATATTTGAAAAACGAGAGCGTAAGTTAAAGTCGGCCCTGTTCGACTTCGATATACCCGTTACTCAGGATATCAACATGTCCAAATTGTGGGAGATATGAGTTTTTTTCCAATTTGCGGGGGAGGCAACTCTACTATAGCTCATCTGATCAGGAAATGATGTATGGCTGATCGATAGGTAATAATTATTAAAATATATGTCTAGAGGGTTCAAACAATCTATTTTTAAAATTGTGGGAGATATGAGGTATTTTTTAAATTGCGGGGGCGGCAACTCTTCTATCGTTCATCTGATCAGGAATCGATGTATGGCGGATCGATAGGTAGTGATGGTTAAAATATATGTCTAGAGGGTTCGAATAATCTATCTTCAAAATTCTGTGAGATATTAGGTATTTTCCAAATTGCGTGGGTGGCAACTTTACTACCGTACATCTGATCGGGAATTGATGTATGGCTGATCGATATGTAATGAGGATTAAGATATATGTCTAGAAGGTTTTTATACCAGTTACTCGTAGAGTAAAAAGGTGTAGCATGTAACGAAGAAAATAAACGTTATAATCGAGCTGCTGACAGGGTGACTGCTAATGGAGCACGAGTTACCGCTTCGCTCCACCCTACACCCACAGACCCAGCACCACCAAAGCCTCCACGCGCATCTGAACTCAAAAAAAAAAAAAGAGAAAAAAAAACAAAAACATAAAGTGAAAAAAAAAAAAACAAACAAAAGTGCCAAAATACAAAAATACATAAATAAATAAGGAAGAAAATCTACACGAAGGTGAATGAATATCACTGTAGATCTTCCTCGGCATATAAGTTTAATGAATATAAACTTCCGCCACTAACCAGCAATAAGAATAACAAGTAAGAAAGTCGGTCAAGCCCGACTGTAATATACTCTGTACCTGTTTGTACGAAACTAATAACTTTAAAGTGTGAGGTTTTTCAAAATCTGAGGGTGGCAACTCTTTCAACCATCGTTCATCTGGTTGAAAAACGATGTATGGGGGCTAGTACCTAGTACAAACCCGTAAAATTATAAAATGATTTCTGACCGCAGGCCATCTCAATTATATCGCTCCACTCATAGCAAGGTCAATTGGGAAATTACCAGTTAGCTATTGCCTTCTCGCTCTCTCTTTCTCGTAAGTTCTACCAATGGCAACGGTGTTGTTGTTGGCGTTGGTTTTTATTTTCTTTTACATATGGCTCTAATATCGTTCATCTGATCGAAAAAATGATGTATGGCGGGTCGATTCAAAATAAGTAGTCGAATATATGTCTCAGAATGTTCCGAACTATCTATCTTGAAAATTGTGGGAGTTATTTCTTTTTTAAATTTGCGGGGAGGCAGGGGGCGTGGCAAAAATTAAAACTAAACTTGATCTGCCTGCAAGTATAAGAAATATATGTTCCATACACTTCAAACCTCATCTCTTACCATCTCTGAGATCTCTTCAGTTCATACGGACAGACGGACAGACGGACAGACAGACGGACAGACGGACATGGCTATATCGACTCGGCTGTTGATGCTGATCAAGAATATATATACTTTATGGGGTCGGAGATGCTTCCTTCTGGCTGTTACATACATTTGCACGAACCCAATATACTCTGTGTACCTTCGGTACAGAGTATAAAAATAAGAATTCTTGAGCAGCACGACCATCTTCAAGCCAAATTAGGAGGAATGGAGATTAATCTCCAGCACACGATTGCGACTCAGGCCAATTCTGAAATCGCAAGTGATCTCCGCATCCACGGTATCCCACTCACTGAAGACGAAAATCTCAAGAGCATTTTTAATAGTCTCTGCTTCTCACTTGGCATCACCCCGGCACTTAAAACTACAGCTATATTCAGAGTTAAGCCAAAAATAGCACACAATATTATTGATCCGGTGATCATCTTAAAACTTGAGCACGTGCGCGACAAGGTGGCCATACTGCGTGCAATTGGGTCATACCGACGGGAAAAGAAGCAGCCTCTTGATCTTCAGCTATTGGGCTTTGACGTAGCTACTCCGTTCTACGTAAATGAGCAACTGTCGAAAGCCAATTACATGCTATTTAGAGAGGCGATGCGTATGAAAAAGCTTAAGATGCTTTCAGCTGTTTTCACTCGCCGTGGACTTGTCCATGTCAAAGGAAAAGAGAATGCGGACTACACCTGCGTTGAATCTTTGAAAAGCTTTCTCAATTCGCTGCAGTTGCTTTAACTGTTAGTGCTTCCTCTTCTTCATCCGAAGACTTGAATCATGGGCTTGAGAGTTCTTTTCGTCGCTGAAAGCTCAATATGCTTTTTTGTTTATCATTCTATAATTAGTATAAGAGTAAGTTTTAATTATGATTTTGTAATGGTGTGTAGGTCATTTGATCCTATTTATATTTGTATTCAGAATAGAATGCGTGCGCTGGTAATTGATTTAAGAGTTTTAGAGACGGTTAATCAAATGAACACAACTGAGACGAACGGATATGCAATGATTAGAGTTCTCAGCAAGCAAAAATCAGGCCTTAAAATCTGTCACATTAACGCAAAAGTTTAACAAAGAAGATTGACGAATTTAGGTATATGTTTGTAAATTCGAATGTAGACATTGTATGTGTTTCTGAAACATGGTTCTCGTCTAGTATGTGTGATTCTCTTGTTGCGTGTGAGGGATATAACTTGTTTCGTTCTGATCGGGAGGGGCCACGGTGGGGAGTTGCAATATATATAAATAAATATTTAAGAGCTAAGTTAATATGTAAACAATCCGTTGGAAGTGCAATAGAATATTATTTATCCAGATAGGCAACATAAGTGATCTATAAAAAACCCTCGTTGGCTGCTTATATAGACCACATTGTAGAATAGAATATAATGATGTGATTGACCAAATATCTGAACTAAGCCTGCAATATAGTGATATAATTATAGCCGGAGACCTCAATAGTAACATGTTATGTGAGCATCACCTATCTGATGACATGGCATCTCTAGGAATGCAACTAGTCAACTCCACCCTGGCAACACACTTTACTAATACTTCTGATACCCTT
Source organism: Lordiphosa mommai (assembly GCA_018904225.1). Classification (NCBI taxonomy): domain Eukaryota; kingdom Metazoa; phylum Arthropoda; class Insecta; order Diptera; family Drosophilidae; genus Lordiphosa; species Lordiphosa mommai. The sequence goes on along the minus strand of JAEIFT010000366.1, from coordinate 253,194 downwards.
CTTGATGTATTTTGTCAATAGTCCTGAAAATATTCTACTTTATGACCAAGTTTCTGTGCCCGTATTCTCAAGACATGACCTTATATTTATGACATATGACTTAGCTATATTTATTGACCAAACTGACTACTCCATTAAGTTTAGGGACTTTAAAAATCTGGATTTCGTTACATTAAGCACTGATTTCTTTTCATGTGATTGGAATGAAATCTACTCTCTGACAACTGTTAACTCTCAGCTAGAACATCTTCAATCTAATCTTGACTATATTTTTAACCGCACTGTCCCACTCCGAACAAAATTAATAAAACCAAATCAACCCTCCTGGTTTGATAATAAGATTAAGGAAGGAATATGCAGGAGAAATATTGCTTACCATAAGTGGAGGAGATACCGTACAGATCATACATATAGGCAATATAAATTATTGAGACAGACGGTCTGTAAAATGATTGGTTCGGCTAAAAGTCAACACTACTTTACAAAATTTAACGCAGCAATTACTTCCAAAAAAAAATGGAGTGAAATTAAAAATTTGGGCATTGGAAAGAAGAACACCGGACAGAAACTTGAAGTAGATGTTAATAAACTGAATAAATGTTTTGTGGATGTCGCAGTACCTAATGTCTCGTCAAATCCGTACTTACATGTCCTATCTTCTAACAACTGTGATACTAGCTTTAGTTTTAATTGTGTTAGTGATTGTGATGTCCTTGAAGCAATTCTTAAAATAAAGTCAAACGCAGTGGGGCTTGACAACATAAATCCTAAATTTCTAAAAATCGTCTTACCTCCAAATCTTGCCAAAATAACATTTATTTTCAACTCAGCATTTACCTTTTTCAACTTTCCCAGATATGTGGAAAATTACGAAAATTGTCCCAGTACCGAAATCAAAAGATGACTTCCGTCCAATAGCAATACTTCCTTTCTTATCCAAGGCATTTGGCGCTCATGGCAGTACAAATAAACAAATATTTATCTTTAAACAAATTGCTAAATAACAATCAGTCTGGTTTTGTAGAGGCAGGAGCAGTACAACAGCAATATTTAAAAATATCAGAAGATATAAGGAAAAAATGGATATCGGACAAGTTACTTTCCTCACTCTTCTCGATTTCCTTAAAGCTTGACACCGTAAACCATGAAATTCTATGCACTAAATTGTCTAAATTATTTAACTTCTCTGGAGCATCTGTTAAGCTTTTATCCTCGTACCTTTCTAATCGTTCTCAAGCTGTTGTTACGTCATCTGATTTTCATGTTTCTTCCGACAAAGCGCGGTGTACCTCAAGGTTCTGTCCTCGGTCCTCTATTGTTTACCATTTATGTAAAATGATCTTCCCAGTGTATTGTTAAACAGTGAAGTCCACATGTATCTGATGATGTCCAAATGTATGTTAGCAGTCAGTTAAGTCAAATTAGTCAATGTATAAATGTGTGCAATAGTGAGCTTCGACATATAAGCAAATGGGCAAACGAAAATGGTCTTGGGCTAAACCCCTTGAAATCGAAATGTCTGGTTATTTACAAGAAGAAATTAAATACTGAACATCTTCCGAAAACTTAAAAATTAATGACTGTCCTATTGAGTATATTGAGCAAGCTATAAATCTTGGAGTTACATTAAGTTCAACTCTCTCATGGGGCAATCATGTAAGTCGAGCAGTTGTAAAACATACGGAATCTTACGACAACTTAACTTGACAAGGCTTTGTATACCCCAAAAATTTGACTTTTAATTGCCAAAGCTTACTTAACTCACCTCTTTATTTTACGGAATTGAAGTTTTTGGAAAATGTGATGCCATAAGTTTTAACAAAATGAATGTTTTATTTAATAATATTGCAAGGTATGTTTTTAACATTAAACCAATGGATCACATCACTGAGTTTGCGAATCAAATATTTGACCTTAACTTAAAATCTTTTTATTTCCTTAAAGTCATAACCTTCACAAAATTATTAATACTAAAGGGACGTCGTACTTGTACTCTATGCTAACCTTGAGTGGGTCACTAAGGACAAATAATTTAATTTGTAACAAAATCGGTTAGCTGGCTCTGATCCTCACTTCTTTGTTCATGCCGTTCGTCTCTGGAATCAACTTCCACACAATCTTAAAACAATTACAAGCGCATCTCAATTCAAAGAAAAAAGTATCTTGTCACCTTCACACCACATAAAAAATAATAATAATAGTAGTGAAATAATAGTAAATTCTTATTCATCTAATTTAATTTTTTAAGTTCAAATTTTTGTTTTGTCTCTTATGTTAACTAAATTTAAGTCTTATCTAATGTCCTTATTTAATGTAGTAATGTGTATACCAAAATGTTTTCCATCAAGTGACTAGCACAATATATCATAAGTTAATAACTCTATGTGCTAGGATGACCAATTTAATAATAAACTAAACTAAACGACCATTAAAACCGGTTGGCTCTTGACATATTTGTGTACGCCTAGTGCCTGAATATCACTAGTAGCTACAAAGTCAACAAGATTATTTGTTCTAAATTGCATAAAAATAAAATTTAATAAAAAAACATTATTAACACAACTACGAAGGATAAGGCAGCGGACAAGAGGGAACCATGATATACATTCTGTTCTTGGTACAAGCGTGCGTAAAGACTTATAAAAAAAAAAAAAAAAATTGTAAAATTACAAATATATAAAAAAAAAAATAAAAAAAAAAAAAAAAAAAGGCAAAGCAAAAATGGTATTCAGAATTAATTCTAAGTATCCAATATTCGCAACATATATATGGTAACGTGCATAACAAACAAAATTTTATTGTTTAATAATTGGCTATAATCAAATAAAATTTACCCTTTTGATGCAAAAAGAGAAGAATTTAAAAATCCTTAGGTTCCTCCCTTAAGAAAAGGAACTTCTAGAAGCAGGAGTTTACCTTGCATTACAGAAGAAGTAATAATAGAAAACATTGCTCGAAGTAAATGAATACTAACAACACAGCAAGCACCTCTCAACTAACCACTTTGTTAATAACCCAATAACGGGGCAACCAGTAAACATGACACCCAACCAACCGACATTTTTTTCACAAATGAGAATCTGATCCCATTAATCAGCTACAAATTTTTAGTGGAGGTATCACCTATTCCACGAATTTATCAATAACGTCGAAGAGATTCTTTTGTTCATAAGAGGAACAGATCAGACACCATACGGTCAAATTCTTTTAAGAGCCATTCAGAAATAAGGTAATAGGAGAAGCTAATGAGGGTTTTGAATATGTATGGCACTCCCTCGTTTTGGGATGAAATAAAGAACAACCTTAGACTACACTATTCAGACAAGAGAACAGAAACACATCTTTAATCAGGGATCTACATAACCTTAGCCGAACAAGCCAACAAGTGGAAAAATTCCACAACCAAATAATAGAACAATCGGCATTAAACAACAACGTTCTTCTTCAGGAAACTGATCCAAATGCAGTGTCTTCCAAAAACTGTTTTTGACGGGCTTAGATAACCAGGACAGGCTATTAGGGCGTCAAAACCAAACTCTTTTGACTGAAGCTATGAATTATTGTATCAAAGAGCAAAAACATATACTATCAAAGGAAGACAAAGTCACCTCATTCCTCTTATACACCATACCAAAAACCAAACTTTCAGCCAAGATACCAACCAAACTACCAACAAAATTACCAACAGAACTACTAACAAAATTACCAACACAACTACAACAAGCCCAATCCCCAATTCAGACAAAGAAACCAAAACTCCGGACCGATAACCCAATATAACCCATTTGTGACAGGGAAGATCTACAAAAATCAGAACAACCTTAGGCAGGGGCTTCCACCCACCACAAAACGCACAAACTAACTATGGTCAAGGGTATGCTCAAAGAGACAACGTACCACAAACTTCCAATTACAACCAACCCCAACAACTTGCTATTAAGTCTACCCCTAGCTCAAGGTCTAGAATAAGAGGTTGAAAGGCCACTATTCCGGTGCCACACTCTGTAATCACAGAAGAAACCGACCATAGTCATGAAGACATGGAGCTAACTAACATCGAAGATTTCGAAGCCAATAACGAAAGTAAAAAATTTTCAACGGCTTGCCTACCAAAACCCACCGGATATTTAAATTCCGCCAGGTTTGGTCGCACACTGCCCTACATACCCCTATTGCTTCTAACTTTGTAGACCCCTTAGATTCCTCATAGATACAGGGGACACAGCATCTTTCTCAACCCTGAATTTGTCTCCCCCAAACCATTAGAAAGTCTGTCCGATGATCGAAATAAAAACCGTTCTTAGTCGGCACTTAATTTCAGAAAAAGGAGTGTTTGCAATCTTCGAAGAATTTAAAGAAAAGGAATTTCGAGTTCCTCGCATTTAAATTTCACCATTTCTTTGATGGTCCAATCGGCTGGGACCTTATAAGACAATTAAAAGGCCATATTGAGTCCGATACACTAAGACTAACCACACCAAAACGCTTCTCTACCCATATATCTGAAAGACAATGTTAACCAAAAGCTTTACCATATCCAAGCTAAGTCAAAGATCGTGGTACCTGTACCGGTAACATTAGAAAACGACGAGTTCATTCAAGACAGAGTCCAAGTGCTAGATAATGTTTTTATCTCACCAGGCCTGTATAAAGCAGAAAATTTCGTCAGTTATATGGAAATCTGTAACGATTCCGAGACAGACAAATCAATTCTATTCGAGGAACAGCTAGAGGTACATAAATATGAAAGTTCCGATTTTATCAAGTTTCATAACATAGGCGTAGAACAACTAAACACAAACGATGACGCAGAAATAAGAAACCTTATCCCTTTGGAAGGGCTTAACACAGAAAAAAAGAAGAAACTTCTAAAACTTTGCAAATAGTATAAGGAAATTTTTTACAGGGAAGACCAAAACCTAACCTTCACTAACAAGGTAAAACATAAAGTTAGAACAACTGTTATGTGCACCCGGCAATCAAGAAGGCAGGGTATCAACTGGTCGACTCTGTTACAGAGGTATGAATTAGTTGGTACCCTTTGTAATCTGATTCCGATGAAGATCTGGGAAAAGGTCAAACAAAATTTTCCCAGACTCGCTAACGAATTCCACTATCGACTTGAGTTTTCTGCATAGGTCAGCAAAATTACGGTAGCGGCACCCAAACGCTCGCTCGTAACCTGACCCTTGCACAAAGGGGAGGGCGTAAGAACAGAAGCAGCGCGGTTCGCGACGCAGCTTTGCGGCGGGAGATAGAGCGAAATTAGGTAGGAACTCCAGATTGATATTCTGGGGAGTCAGTTCGGAAATTACTCTTGAGAGGAGCCGTCGGTTTTGGTGTTAAAGAGACCGGCAAAGGCCGGTCCAAAAGAAATAATTAAACAAAAAAAAAAAAAAAAAAAAGTCCGGTCGGGAAAAAGTAGCAAAGTGAAAAAAGGAAAAGTACCATTCCAACTGTACTAGTCTGCAGTCCCTATCGACCGTCTGTTCCGCAAAGGCAACTATGCCGATCGCGTTAGTGTTGGTGGTCCCCTCTACCTAGTTGCTGCCATGGTGCACTTGGCCGCTAAAGTTCCTGAGCGATTAAAAATGTTGCCCGCGACAATTGGCCAAACGATGAGGAGTTGAACAAACTGCTCTCTGGCGTGATAATGGTCCAGGGTGGTCGGTTGCCCAACATCCAGGCTGTGCTTCTGCCAAAGAAGACCGAGAAGAAAGCCTGAGAAATCCCACAGCGACCCAAATTATTCACATCTTTGGTTATATGCATACAAACATGTATATACAACAATCCAACCCACACTAACATAACTAAACACATAAATCCGGCATATAAAAACAAACCGAACGTTTAATAATTACGAGCCAAATTACATATGCCGCAGTTACACACAGAAAAGAATAAATGGATAAAATTGCCAAATTAAATTTTCCATTTTTTCCTAACACATTAAATTCAAAGTTGTTGTTCTTTTAATATTTTCCAATATTAGCCTAGTTTGCTTTTCTTTTTTTTTTTTTGTGTTTCGTGTCACCCTAAAGTGCTTCTGCTTCCTTTTTATGCCTAAAAATTTTTTTTATCTTTTTTTCTTTTTTTGTCAATGTGTGAATAAAAAAATATATATTTTTTAAATTTCTTTAAAAACAAACCCCAGAAAGCGCTTTCTTCAAATTGGGTAAGTGACCGGCCAACTGGATATAAAAGTAAATTATTTATATACATATTGACCTATTTTTTTTATTTCATTTCTACTTATTATTTTTTTTATATTTAATCTCTTTTTATTGCTAAATTTTTTTTTTTTCACTCGTTTATCTTTAAAGTTATGTCTTTCTAAATTTTCTCCATATTTTCCAACAGTTTTCTTATTATTTTCCGGTTGAAATGCCAAGACCAACAATTTTTTTTCCTTTCATTTGAGTTTTTTTAATAAATTTAATTTTTATGCTCATCGTATATTTTGAATTTTTCTAACAATTGAATTTTTTTTATTAAATTTCTTTCGATTCAATATGATTGTTTAACATAAAAATTTGTATTTCTTTTCTGATTATGTTTAAGTCCGTCTGTGTTTTTGTAAGTCCATGTTTACGCATGGGCCAACAGATCGTGTCCTCACTTCGAGGCTCGTGAGTCGTAGTTCGGGCTATGACGTGTACACTATTTCCTTCTGGAACTGGTGTAAAAATCTGTTATGATCTTTCTCAATAAACTTCTAATTTGAATGAGCAGTAAAACAAAAATGTGTCGTTAAATAAAAAGTTGGAGGGTGCTGGGGTATGGGTGGGGGAATATATAGCCAGGGATGACGACGTAACTAGACGGACGCAACTTTGTACATTAGGGGATCAACAGAAATATGGCCAATAGTTGATCCATAGGTCACACAGCTTTGTGTGTAGGGGCGGGAAGTGCCAGGTTAACCCCCATGGTCACTCTTTTGACGATGGGCTGGAAAGCCAAAGACCGATCTTATTTTTTTTTTTACTCATCAGTGACGGACTAGAGAATTCTTATTTTTTTTTTACTATATTTTTTCACGGCACGAAAACTCTTTTATTGTCGTTTCCAGCGTCCCCACTCCAAAAACCCACCCCAAATACGGCGAGCCAAGCCGGGCTACCACCGTGCCGGAACGGGAAGTGGATGGACGTAGGTTTTAGAAAAGTGCATCGGGATTTCATAACAATTGGCGCCCAACGAGAGCTGACAAGTTTCTTGACGGTTCTCTATGAGTCAATATTAATTTTTTTTATTTTTTTTTTTTGGCTAATAGGGACTGGCAATATTTTTTTGCAGTTTCGCTTTTAGTTAGTATCTTGCTAACTGTGCAGACCGTCTTTTTGTTTTGTAAAGTAAAAATTTTTTGTTTTTAATGTTTTTTTACTGGTTCGCTCTTTCTGGCCGACGCCGCCGTTGTACTAGGCTAAGCCAGGGTCTCCTGGAGAGGTTCGAGTTCAGAAGGAGCAATGAGCGTTAGTAGAGCCGGCTACGCAACTCTGGCGGTGTCAGGAAGCGGTCCGAGGTAGGCTCTATTGATGGTCCCAAGACGGGGGTGGGGGATAAGGACAGCTGATCCTGAAGGGTCGACGCCGCCGCCGAGCTAGGTAAATGCCAGGCCGGCTGAGAGGTTCTCTCGTTCAGGTTTCAAATGACAGGGGGGTGAGGGGATAAGGACAGGTCAGTTGATTGGGTCGACGCCGCCGTTGAACTAGGTAAATGCCAGGTCTCCTGAGAGGTTCTCTCGATCAAGCTCCAAATGACTAGAGGGGGTGTACAGGGAAACATCTGAGGCCGACGCGACGCCGCCGCCGAGCTAGGTAAATGCCAGGCCGGCTTGAGAGGTTCGAGTCCGAGGAGTTCCAAACGACGGTGGGAGGGGGAAATTGGACAGATGATCTGGTGACCTCCAAATAAGACTTATACTCGGTGAGATAGGCTTGTTTGGCTAGGGGAAGGTCAGTGTTAGGGGCTACTATGGGAAATTCATTCTTCCGGTGGGAGGTGAGTCACCTTGGTAGTCAAGTTAGGTTCCAGTCTGGATTCAAAGGTAACAGGTGACCTGGTGGAGCTCTGTGGTGGTTGAGTCTCAGGGAAATTTTTTTTTTTTGAAACGGGGGCGTAAATTTTGGACGGACCCCTGGTGAGAGGCCCCATTTCAGCATAACGCAGCACCCCAACAGCACACATTTGTTTTACTCATTTGTATTATTGAGAGTATACCCTAGTATACTGTGTAACATTGGCTTAATCAGAATTTTAATAATTTGGTTTGCGAAAATAATTTTGTTTGAAAAATAATTTCATAATTTTATTAATGTTTTTTTTTACCTTTGTGTATTGTTTTATACACTTGAAAAGTGTATATTAATTTTACCCAGAAGTTTGTAACGCATAGAAATATTCATTTCCGAACCCATAAACTATATATATTCTTGATCAGGACGACGAGCCGAGTTCATTTCCGCTTGTCCGTCCGTCCGTCTGTCTGTCCGTCTGTCTGTCCGTCTGTCTGTCCGTCTGTCCGTCTGTCTGTCCGTCTGTCTGTCCGTCTGTCTGTTTCTACGCGAACTAGTCTATCAGTTTTAAAGCTATCGAGCTGAAATTTTGCACAGAGTTTTCTTTTTACTGCACGCAACTAATATGTCGGAACCGGCCGGATCGGATGACTATATCTTATAGCTGCCATAGGAACGATCGGTCGGAAAATAAGTCTTGGTTAGAAAAACTTTTTTATTTTCCATTGTAGCGTCACCAATCTTGGTATGTACTAGTTTTAGATGATTTTACATATTTGTGGAAAAAGTTATCAAAATCGGATGAATATAGCATATAGTTCTAGTGGGAAAAACTTTTTTATTTTCCATCGTAGCGTCACCAATCTTGGTATATATTAGTTTTAGATGATTTTACATATTTGTGCAAAAATTTATTAAAATCGGATGAGTATGGCATATAGCTGCCATATAAGCGGTCGGTCAAAAAACTAGTTCTAGTGGGAAAAACTTTTTTATTTTCCATCGTAGTGTCACCAATCTTGTTATATATTAGTTTTATATGCGTTAACACAATTCTGGAAGATTTAATCAAAATCGGAGGACTATAGCATATAGCTGCCATAGGACCGATCGGTCGAAAAATGTGTTTGACTAAGAAAAGTTTTTTTATGGTATCAAATTTTTATTATCAATGATTTAAAAATTTAAAATATCTGATATCTGTATCCTATATATATTTTATCTGTTAAATCAGCTGGAGTAAAGTTTTTCAAGTGTATTAAAACTTCGGCACAGTCGAAGTTAGCTTTGCCTTCTCGTTTTTTTTTTTTTTTGCAAGTTTGCAATTCTCTTTGGCTCCTAAAAATATTTTTGTTTTTTTCTCTATCTTTGATTTCCCACCTCTATCTTTTTTAACTTTGACCTATTATTTAGGGACTTCTATTTCAATCAAATCTGGTGTGTGCTATGCAAAACGGTCACCTCTGCCATCAATAGGGGGGACAGAGAACTGCCAATAGGTCTCTCTCCGTGGCTACAAGAACTCTCGTTCTAGAATTAGAAAAACAAGTTAGGGAGAAGCATCGTACCATCCCAAAGACATTTTTTTTTTTCTTTACTGTCTGAAAAGACTGTTTAGTAAGTCACAGGTTCAATGCCCGGGTAGCTTTGTCAGTAGTTCATGAGACTCTTCTTTTCTCTGGGTGTTGGGTCGAGGCCACACTTTGGGTCTAAAGAAAGGAGCGAAACAGCTTAAGTCGGAGCAAGAACTACGGAAGTCGGTCCTCAAGGTCTTGTTCGATTTTGGTTTCGAGTTTGCTGCATGGCAGTAGCCATCGTCCAACTCGAGTTGTTATGTGCAACCGGCAAATCAAGAAGGCAGGGTATCAACTGGTCGACTCTGTTACAGAGGTATGAATTAGTTGGTACCCTTGTAATCTGATTCCGATGAAGATCTGGGAAAAGGTCAAACAAAATTTTCCCAGACTCGCTAACGAATTCCACTATCGACTTGAATTTTCTGCATAGGTCAGCAAAATTACGGTAGCGGCACCCAAAGCTCGCTCGTAACCTGACCCTTGCACAAAGGGGAGGCGTAAGAACAGAAGAAGCGCGGTTCGCGACGCAGCTTTGCGGCGGGAGATAGAGCGAAATTAGTAGGAACTCCAGATTGATATTCTGGGGAGTCAGTTCGGAAATTACTCTTGAGAGGAGCCGTCGGTTTTGGTGTACATACGAGACCGGCAAGGCCGGTCCAAAAGAAATAATTAAACAAAAAAAAAAAAAAAGTCCGGTCGGGAAAAAGTGGCAAAGTGAATAAAAGGAAAAGTACCATTCCAACTGTACTAGTCTGCAGTTCCTATCGACCGTATTCACTGTCTGTTCCGCAAAAGGCAACTATGCCGATCGCGTTAGTGTTGGTGGTCCCCTCTACCTAGTTGCTGCCATGGTGCACTTGGCCGCTAAAGTTCCTGAGCGATTAAAAATGTTGCCCGCGACAACAAGAAGATGAAAATCATTCCTCGTCATTTGCAATTGGCCAAACGATGAGGAGTTGAACAAACTGCTCTCTGGCGTGATAATGGTCCAGGGTGGTCGGTTGCCCAACATCCAGGCTGTGCTTCTGCCAAAGAAGACCGAGAAGAAAGCCTGAGAAATCCCACAGCGACCCAAATTATTCACATCTTTGGTTATATGCATACAAACATGTATATACAACAATCCAACCCACACTAACATAACTAAACACATAAATCCGACATATAAGAGCTCAAATTGGGTAAGTGTCCGGCCAGTCCGGATATAAAAGTAAATTATTTATATACATATTGACCTATTTTTTTATTTCATTTCTACTTATTATTTTTTTTATATTTAATCTCTTTTATTGCTTAATTTTTTTTTCTCTTTATCTTTAAAGTTCTGTCTTTCTAAATTTTCTCTCCATATTTTCCAACAGTTTCTTATTTTTCCGGTTGAAATGCCAAGACCAACAATTTTTTTCCTTTCATTTTAGTTTTTTAATAAATTTAATTTTTATGCTCATCGTATATTTTGAATTTTTCTAACAATTGAATTTTTTTTATTAAATTTCTTTCGATTCAATATGATTGTTTAACGTAAAAATTTGTATTTCTTTTCTGATTATGTTTAAGTCCGTCTGTGTTTTTTGTAAGTCCATGTTTACGCATGGCCAATAGAGCGTGTCCTCACTTCGAGGCTCGTGAGTCGTAGTTCGGGCTATGACGTGTACACCATTTCCCTTCTGGAACTGGTGTAAAAATCTGTATGATCTTTCAATAAACTTCTAATTTGAATGAGCAGTAAAACAAAAATGTGTCGTTAACCAAAAAGTTGAGGGTGCTGGGGTATGGGTGGGGAATATATAGCCAGGGATGACGACGTAAGCTAGACGGACGCAACTTTGTACATTAGGGGATCAACAGAAATATGGCCACTCTCGATCTTGCCAGCGGATTCCATCAAATAGAAATGGATCCAAATGATATCCCCAAAACAGCATTTTCTGTAGAAGGCGGACACTGAATACGTTAGAATGCCATTCGCTGAAAAAATGCCCCAGCCACTTTTCAGAGAGTCATGGACAATGTGCTCCGAGATCTTATAGGCAATACCTGCCTTGTTTACATGGATGACATTATTGTCTTCTCAACATCGCTCGAAGAACACATACTAAAATTGGGCAAAGTTTTCGAAAAAATTGAAACAAGCCAATTTTAAGGTCCAGCTGGACAAATCTCACTTTAGAAAAAAAGAAATTGGATTTCTCGGTCACATCGTCCCAAAAGACGGTATAAAACCTAATCCAGAAAAAATCAATGCTGTCAAAAATTTCCAATCCCAAAAACCCAGAAAGACATAAAATCCTTTCTTGGACTTGTTGGATTCACAGGAAGTTTATCAAAGATTTTGCTAAACTTGCAAAAATCATTAACAATTTGTTTGAAAAAAGGTCACAAAGTTAACCATTCGGACCGAATTCGTCAAATCATTTGAACAGTGCAAAACTTACTGTGCAATGATCCTATTTTACAACATCCAGACTTTAACAAAACCTTTTTGTTCTAACAACCGACGCAAGTAATTTTGAAATGGAGCAATTCTCTCTCAAGGGAACAATTGGTGGTAGCGACAAACCACCTGCTTCGCAAGTCGAACCTTATCCGAAACAGAAACACGCACGCCTGGGGACCAAATACTTTCGTCCATACCTCTTCATAAGCCCTTGATGTGGCTAATGAATGTCAAAGAAACAAATTCCAAACTTGTCCGATGGAGGCTCAAGCTTGAAGAATTGACTAGACAAAGTCTTTAAGAAAAGGCAAAAAATACAAATGCGGACGCCTTTAAGTCGAATACGAATGTAGCTACTCAGCGATATCCATTCGACACTAGGTATTTCAGGTAGTACGGTACACTCAGCGGACGAAAATTAATGATGGCATTCCTATCCCGGAAAAACCATTTAACGAATTCAACATTCAGCTCCTTTCGAACATGACGACCGCTCTACAATTTATAAAACTCCACTATACAAAGGCAAACTGTGAAGAATCTTTAGAGAAAAGAATTTTACTGAGAATAGCATAACCGGAACTGTTGAAAATACCTTAAAAACCAAATAAAACAACAGCTATATTTTCCCAAGACAACATATTCAAACTAATTAGTCCTTCCTACTCGAAGTATTTTGCAAATACAAAATATACAAAATAAGTAGATGTACCCAGATGGTGGAAGATTTAACTGACAACGACGAACAGGACAAGATTATACAACAATACCACAAAAACAGCAAACTACAGAGGAATAGAGAAACTGATGAACACCTTCAACGATCGTATTATTTTCCACAAATGTGATTAAAAATATCCAAGATCATAAACAGTTGCGACGTCTCGTCAAACCTTCAACATGACAGTAACCGCAATTTATTATTTTCAAAACTAGAAATTCCGGAAACCCTTACATATTTTACACACTGACATCTACTCGATTAACCATAAACAAATCACTATTATTGACAATTTTTGCGCTTCGCAGTGGTCCACACTCTTGACACAGGGAGTAGTATTAGTGTACTCAAAGCACTTAAAACATTCTTTCTACCCATGGACCCTCCACAAAATTAGTCTGCGACCAAGCGCAGAATTTTCGTCTCAAATTTTCAAAGACTTGTAAACAATATAACATCGAGTTACAATCACGTCTTCCAACACTCTTCGAGCAACGCCTAAGTGAAAGGCTCCACTCCACCCTTACCGAAATATATAGAATCATTCTGGTGGAAAGAAAAACTTCAAAACTTTCACATGATCACGACGATGTACTTACGGAAACATTTATAAATATCTTAAAAAGCTCAACGAATACAAAGAAACACCCCTCACCCAAAATCAAAGAGAAAATAGATAAAGTGACAAGTCGCCGAATAGAAAGGCTAAACGCCGACAGACAAGAACCCATTAAACTTAACCAAAATGAAGAAGTATACAGGAAAGAAAATAGGCGTAACAAACTAACGCCAAGATTTTCAAAGACAAAGTAAAAGAGGATTCTAAGCTTACTTTTATATCACATAAAATCAAAAATCCATAAATCAAAAATAAAGAAAAGCACAAAAAGAATCATAAAAAATATATATATATATATTAATAATAAATACACACATATATACTATAAGAAAAGAAACAATATATTTTATTATACTATAAGCACTTTTATTATATTCGTGGTCAGAATATCTAACGAAAATTATATTTTAACATTTTGTGCATTTGGCTAACACTGGGACAAAAACATAGACGTCCAGACCATACTACACAACAATGACACGACAGCAATAGAAGTAAACTTGAAAAGCCAGAATCATAAATTCTTATAAAAACTTGATTCATAATCAACACTACAGCAATTGAAAAGAATATCGACGACATTTCACAAGTGCTAGAAACATTTGAACAAGACGATGACCCTAACATCCAACAAAATAGTAACAAATAATGATTAAAACAAAAGGACTCTTACGAAATTTCAAAACATTCTCCCATACAAAGGAAGAAAGAGGCCTTATTAACGGACTAGGTTCAGTAATAAAAATTATAACAGGCAATATGGATGACGGACGCTTTGAAATTAACAATAATCTGAAGAAATTCAAGATTCTCAGACAAACTAAATAAACAATTTGACTTACAGAATGAACTAAATACATTGCTCCTAATTTTACAAACATAACAGAACATAATAACAGGAACAACAAATCATTTCAACTCCACATTAACGGAAATTATAACAACAACGATAATAGAATAAGAAAGACTGAAGAAGACATACAAAAAATCCAATACTTATACAGACTGGGGTACAAATAGGACATCCTCCATGGTCATATTAACGACATTGCAGAAAGTATCATTATAGCTCGACTTTCTAACATAATATCCAAATTTATTCTGAACGAGGACGATACAGACAATATACAATGCACTTATCAGGAAAATATATCAATAAAATCCACCGACCACACATATGAATTACACGAGTTACAAGCATTCTATAACAGCTCAAAAATATAATATTTAACATAAAAATACCAGTAGTCTTAAGCGAAGAATACATTTGCCCATCTGATACCAATGCCTTTAAACAAAACGAAATTTATAATATCACCAAATTATATTGCTTATAACAAACAAAAAAATAAAGTCTTACTACAAGCGCCATGTCCAAGAATAGAAAACGTATATTATTGTTTGGAGACTTACGAGACAACATCAGCAGAAGAATCCAAATGCATCGGCAACATCATAAACAACAAACAACTTATTGATAAGGACATCATCCCATCAGTCACCCAACCCGAGAAAAACATCGTCCTCCTCTATAATTTACCAAAAACACTAATTCAGCCTTCCTGCAGAAACCCATTCTACATAGATGGGACAGCACTCATCCACCAATCAAACTGCTCCATCGAAATCAACAAGATCATCTATGAAGGACTCCAATGGTCTTCTTTGTGGCCTCAGACGTCAAGCTGCCAACCCATCCAGCTGTATAAGTAAACACCACAACAAAAACTTTCACTCGACAAACTCCACATCTCGATCGGCAAGAACAACCTGGCAAAGCAGTACCTCCGACAGACATCGGCGGTTCACCTCACTCACTTCTTTGTTAACCACTCGGTAGCTATAATAGCCGTTATACTATTCCGTGGAACTACTACCTTCATTCCTTACCTTTACGGCAGAAACCATCGCTCCGGCCTCATCCTTCTGGCCCTTGCTTTACTCTAGGGGGAGGAGTTACCGTTTCGCTCCAACCTACACCCACAGACCCAGCACCACCAAAGCCTCCACGTGCATAGCACATTAACCCGATGACAACAACAACAATGTTGGCCCAATTGTGAAAAAAACCCCATATCTCCCACTATAAATATGTTGTTCGAACCTTCTAGACATATACATCATCTCCACCATTGTCTATCGGCTACACATCATTTTTTGATCAGATGAACCATAGTAGAGTTACCGCCCCTGCAATTTGAAAAATACCTCATATCTCCCACAATTTTCGAAAACACATTATTAAACCCTTCAAGACATTTATTTTAACCATCATTACCTATCGATCCGTCATACATCATTTCCTAATCAGATGAACGATAGAAGAGTTGCCACCCTCGCAATTTGGAAAATACCCTCATATCTCCCACAATTTGATCATAGATTGTTCGAACCTTCTAGACATATATTTCAATCATCATTACCTAACGATCGCCCTTTCCTGATCAGATGAACGATAGAAAAGTTCCCGCCCCCGCAATTTTAAAAAGCCTTATATCTCCCACAACTTCGAAAACAGATTAATCAAACTTTATAGACATGTATTTTAATCATCATTATTTATCGATCCGCCATACATAGTTTCCCGATCAGATGAGTTACAGTAGAGTTGCCACCACCGCAATTTGTGAAAAAAACAGAATTTGGGCATGTTGTGGTCTAATAAAATATTCTGAAATAAACCTTACCCTGAGTAACGGTATATCAAAGTCGAGCAGGGCTGACTTCAACTTACGCTCTCGTTTTCAAATTGCGGAGGCGGCAACTTTCTATCGTCCATCTGATCAGGAAATGATATATGGTAGATCGATAGGTAATAATTATTAAAATATATGTCTAGAATGTTCAAATAATCAATTTTCAAAATTGTGGAAGATATGAGGTATTTTTCAAATTGCGGGGTCGGCATCTCTTCTATCGTTCATCTGATCGAAAAATGATGTATGGCGGATCGATAGGTAATAATGATTAAGATATATGTCTAGAATATTTGAATAGTCTATTTTCAAAATTGTGGAGATATGATGTTTTTTCAAATTCGGGGGCGGAGGGGAGGTGCAAAATTGGAAGCGCTGGGTAAATTGATCTGCGTGCAGACAATACAAATCTACACTGAAAATTTGGAGCTCTAGCTCTTATAGTCTCTGAGATCTAGGTGTTCATACAGACAGACGGACAGACGGACGGACGGACGGTGACGGACATGACGGACATGTCTATATCGACTCGGCTATTGATGCTGATAGAGAATATATATATTTTATGGGGTCGGAAGTGCTTCCTTCTGCTTGTTACATACATTTGGACGATCTTAGTGTACCCTTTTACCTACGAGTAACGGGTATAATTATATGAATATTTTTATTTAAAATTTTGTTTTTTTTTGTTTTTTTTTTTTTTAATGGATTATTGTTCCATCAGAGCTCTTCTGCTTATAGTTACCGTTAAAGATATAACTGTAATAAATTTTTAACCTATCTTATGAACTACTTGTGGTTTTTTTCTTTCCATCCTAATTGTTATATTATCGTTTTTCCCAATATTTTCTACTCAATATGGGCCTGTGTAGTTATTTTCTAGTTTGTGCCCTGTTTCGTTTTTTAGTAGAACTAAATCTCCTATTTCTAGCTTATAATCTTTGCTTTGTTATCATACAGAGCTTTTCGTTTTTCTTTTTCTGTCATCATTCTTGCTCTTTTGTATGCTACTTCTAATCTATATTTTACTTCTTTAGCATAATCTTCTATGTTGTAAATAGGATCTACTTTTTCCTATTAGTATTTATAAATTGTCTCGGTGGTCTACCGAAAACAAGTTCGTATGGGCAGTGGCATGGGCTACTGACGGTGTCGTATTGAAACAATATGTGAAATAATTCAACCATATGTCCCAATCGCTTTTGTCAATCGAAATGTAAGAGCGAATATACTCATTAAATGTTCGATGACTACGCTCGATGGTACCAAGTGTTTGATGATGATACGCTGTCGAGTTTATATTTTCACTTTTAGTAGTTTACATAGTTCGGTGATTAATGAATTTATAAAGTACTCATATCCGTAATGAACGTCTTCATCGGACCGTACTTGAGAATAAAAGATTCGAATATTGCTCTAGCAACTGTGTTGGCATTTTTATTTGGTACTGGAATCGTGACTAAATATTTTTTTAGGTCACAGATTATTGTAACTGCGTATTCATTGCCATTATCTGTTCTTGGTAATGGTCCAACGGAATCAATTAAAACCGTATCGAATGATGTTGCTGGCGTTGGGGTTATCGTCATTGGTGTTTTTGTATGTGTTGTCGTTTTTGCTTTTTGGCATTTTTATACCCTTGCAGAGGGTATATTAAAATTGTCACGATGTTTGTAACGCATAGAAGGTAGCATTTTCGACCACATAAAGTATATATATTCTTGATCAGCATGACGAGCTGAGTTCATTTCCGTCTGTCCGTCTGTCCGTCCGTCTGTCCGTCTGTTTCTATGCTATCTCCTCCCTCAGTTTTAAAGCTATCTTGACCAAACTTTGCAAGAAGTGTTTAAATACAAATACGCTGCACATTTGTCGGAATCGGCCGGATCGGATGACTATATCATATAGCTGCCATAGGAACTATCGGTCCAAATACTAGTTCTAATGAGAAAAACTTTTTTGATTTCCATCGTAGCATCAACAATCGTGGTATATATTAGTTTTATTTGCTTTCACACAATTCTGGAAAAATTGATCGAAATCGGATGACTATAGCATATAGCTACCATAGGAACGATCGGTCTAAAATCTAATTCTAATGAGAAAACTTTATTGTTATCAATGGTAGCGCCTTTCAAAACTGCAGAAACTATTTAAAACATCGGCGTAGCCGATGTTAACCTTTCTATTTTTTTTGACATACATTTTAATCGTTTTAACCATTCTCGCCAATAGAAATACTTTCTAATTTTAGACAGGGTTCTCGAAATCCCTGAATGGCCTCCTCCCTATAGGGTCGTCATGGTATTTGGACAGGATTGCTTTAATTTAAGCTTCATCTTTTATGTCTATAATGTTCACCTTGTACCATGCTTATTTGTACCTTCTTTCAGAGTACTATTGCCCATTTCTTTAAATAATTTTAGTGAGACAGATTCGAAAATTAGTTCACTTGGTAACATTTCTACTTTGTAATTCCTGAATTTCGGCTTCTGAATCAAGCCTTTGGAAGAATTGACCTAAATCGAATTTTCTATTAGAGAACAAGTCATCTACTGCAAATCTTGTAACAACTCGTTTTCCCATTTAAAACAAACATTTACATTTGACATCATTGTTGTTAATAGTGTCTTAGGCATTGGGCTTTAATTTTTAGTTTTCTTCATTCTTATGCTCACAATTTATTTGTAGCTCAGGCCTGATATTTTCCTGTCTTGTGGAAGATCTTTTTGAGACCTTTAATATTTGTCAATTCATTGTAATTAGCTCGATTATAATTCTGGATAGAGCGTCTGCGACATGATTACTTTCCTTTTGAGGTACTCTACCCTCAAATCCATGTTCTTCTAAGTCTAATTGGTAATTGCGTGCTGATGTGATTTTGAGTAAGTACGGCACCACAAGCGTGCTTACTGGCATCAGTTATGATGCAAAAATTCTTTCGAGAAAGCGGATATTGTAATAATGTTGGTTTCGTCAAAGCTTCTTTAAGATATTCGAATGCGTTGTTACAACTCAGTAAATTTTGTTGATGTCTCCAAAAAATTTTTAATCGTTGTCAAATAGAAGGACTATATTCGATGAGAAGACCTTTAAATGGTTTTCCCTCACCGTCGATAGTTCCTCAAGATAATGCGAAAAAGACTTGAAATATAAAAAAATCATAACTTTTGAACGGAACATCGGATTAAAACGATCCAAAGACAAATTCTAGTCATTTTCACGTAAACTTTCTCGAAAAAATATGGGACAGCTCTTAGAGCTATCTAAAGACGGTTTTAAAGAAAAAAACAGTTTTTATTCTTTTTCTGGAAAGGGCCAATACTTGATCCGAATATTTTTTTCAAATTCTGAATATATGTATGTAACTTAAAAAAGTTGTTTTAAGATGGAAGACAGTGTGAGTCCACAGGAATAATTCTGTTTTGTTTCAAATTTTGCGTTCTCGCTCTTTTTCCGAATATAATGTATTAAAGTTAACCTAGAAAATGCACAATTAAAATATTTTTTAGCACTTCATTATTAAATTTTAATTACCCAAGGAAATATAAACATAAAGGCAAAGACGAAAAAGAAATTTAAAAAACCATTGATATAGATAAAATATAATTGTATATTTTTTAAAAGATGAAAAACACGCGCTTTTATTTGTTAGCATGTAACTTAATTGAAACGAGAGCGTAAGTTAAAGTCGGTCCTGCTCGACTTCGATATACCCGTTACTCAGGGTAAGGTTTATTTCAGAATATTTTATTAGATGCACAACATGCCCAAATTGTACTTTTTTCCAAATTGCGGGGTGGGGGAACTTTTCTATCGTTCATCTGATCAGAAATGATGTATGGCGGATCGTTAGGTAATTAAAATATATGTCTAGAAGGTTCGAACAATCTATTTTCAAAATAGTGGGAGATATGAGGATTTTTCAGATTGCGGGGGCGGGATCTTTTCTATCATTCATCTAATCAAGAAATTATGTATGGCGGATCGATAAGTAATGATGATTAAAATATATGTCTAGTAGGTTCGAAAAGTCTTTTTCAAAATTGTGGGAGATATGAGGTTTTTTAAAATTGCGGGGGCGGAACTTTTCTATCGTTCATCTAATCAGGAAATGATCTATGGCGGATCGATAGGTCATGATGATTAAAATATATGTTTAGAAGGTTCGAACAATCTATTTTCAAAATTGTGGGAGATATGAGGATTTTTTAAAATTGCGGGGGCGGGGAACTTTTATATCGTTCATCTGATGAAGAAATTGTGTACGGCGGATCGATAGGTAATGATGATTAAAGTATATGTCTAGAAGGACTTGACAATGTATTTTGAAAATTGTGGGAGATATGAGGTATTTTTCAAATTGCGGGGGCGGTAACTCTACTATGGTTCATCTGATCGAAAAATGATGTATGGCGGATCGATAGGTAATGATAATTAAAGTATATGTCTAGAAGGTTCGAACAATCTATTTTTCAAAATTGTGGGAGATATGAGGTTTTTTTCATATTGCGGAGGCGGGAGGGGGCGTGGCAAAAATTTGAAACAAACTTGGATCTGCAGACAAAACAAGTCTACACTGAAAAATGGTAGCCTTAGCTCTTATAGTTCTGAGATCTAGGTGTGTCATACAGACGGACAGACGGCGGACGGACAGACGGACAGATCTATATCGACTCGGCTATTGATGCTGATCAAGAATATATATACTTTATGGGGTCGGAAATGCTTCCTTCTGCCTGTTATATACATTTGCACGAACTTAGTATACCCTTTTTACTCTACGAGTAACGGGTATAAAAACAGCGATTAAAAATTTTTTGGACACATTAAAAAAATTGACTAAGTTGATATGGAGTATTCCATATGTAAAATTTTTTTGTACATGTTTAATTGTTTTTCACCATGAGGCCCAATTGCGATCTGATTGCAAAATTATATGTTATTAGGGATATCCTAATGTAAAATACAGGAAATAAACTGGAGGTGTAGAAAAAGATCATCACCGCAATATGAAAAAATCATCATATCTTCCACAATTTTGCAAATAGATTGTTCGACATATATTATGATCATCATTACCTATCGATTCACCATACATCATTTTCCGATCAGATGAACGACAACAGAGTTGCCACTTCCGCACTTTGAAAAACCTCATTTCTCCCACAATTTTTAAATACATTGTTAAATCCTTCTAGACATATTTTTAACATTATTACCTATCGATCCACTATACATCATTTCTTGATCAGATGAAAGAAAGAAAAGTTCACGCCCTCGCAATTTGAAAGTACCTCATATTTCCCACAATTTTGAAAATAGATTGTTCGAACCTTGTAGACATATATTTTAATCATCATTACTTATCGATCCGCCATACATCATTTCCCGATCAGATGAGCTATAGTAGATTTGGAAAAAAACTCATATCTCCCACAATTTTGGAATTTTGTGTTCTAATAAAATATTCTTAAATAATCCTTACCCTGAGTAATGGGTATATCGAAGTCGAGCAGGGCCGACTTCAACTTACGCACTCGTTTATTTATTTGGCGGTAATCCACTACTAAACGCCATCTTTTTATACACTTGAAAAGTGTATATTAATTTTGACCAGAAGTTTGTAACGCATAGAAATATTCATTTCCGACCCCATAAACTATATATATTCTTGATCAGACGACGAGCCGAGTTCATTTCCGCTTGTCCGTCCGTCCGTCTGTCTGTCCGTCTGTCTGTCCGTCTGTCTGTCTGTCCGTCTGTCTGTCTGTCTGTTTACGCGAACTAGTCTCTCAGTTTTAAAGCTATCGAGCTGAAATTTTGCACAGAGTCTTCTTTTGCTGCACGCAACTAATATGTCGGAACCGGCCGGATCGGGATGACTATATCTTATAGCTGCCATAGGAACGATCGGTCGGAAAATAAGTCTTAGTGAGAAAAAACTTTTTTTATTTTCTATTGTAAAGGCGTCACCGATCTTGGTATATATTAGTTTTAGATGATTTTACATATTTGTGGAAAAATTTATTAAAATCGGATGAATATAGCATATAGCTGCCATATAAACGGTCGGTCAAAAAACTAGTTCTAGTGGGAAAACTTTTTTATTTTTCATCGTAGCGTCACCAATCTTGGTATATATTAGTTTTATATGCGTTAACACAATTCTGAAGATTTTATCAAAATCGGAGGACTATAGCATATAGCTGCCATAGGACCGATCGGTCGAAAAATGTGCTTTACTAAGAAAAGTTTTGTTTTATGGTATCAAATTTTTGTTATCAATGATTTAAAAATTTAAAATATCTGATATCTATATCCTCTATATATTTTTACCGGTTAAATCAGCTGGAGTAAAGTTTTTCAAGTGTATTAAAACTTCGGCACAGTCGAAGTTAGCTTTGCCTTCTCGTTTCTGTTGAATTTGGAAGTGATTTCTTGGGAACCAAGAGAAGTGGGCTATTATATTCAGATTTTGATGGTTCAACTATTCCATCTGTTGAGCCAGCAAGCTTTTTTGGTAGCTGTGTTGAGCACTACAGCCAAGTTTGTTCCACCGAGTAAAACAATTGGCTTTCAACAACAACGTTATAAAGGGTTTATTTGGGTTTGTATGCGAATATGTATGTATATGTGCTGGTAGCAGTGAGCTGAAGCCGATTGCTTGCTCTTTTGCCCAACCAAAACACAAGACAATAAATAAATTAATAGGCGAGCGCGATGCAACCATATTAGAAAAGATTAGCAAAGACTAATTTGCAGACGCTGGCTAGAACATAGTCAAACCACAGCAGCAGCTGCAGCTGTCGAGCAAACGAACGAACGAGTGCGGTCTGCGCTGCCGGCGATTGCCAACTGGTGCATAGTGCGAACAGATAAGAAAGATGCTGACTTAGTCCCATTGGCAAAGTGTCAAGTTTGAGCACTTGTACAAAAAAAAAGATGCTCCAACTTTTTCTCTAGTGACAAGAACCAAGAATTGCCTGTGGGTACGATTTATCCAAATTGAGCTTGACTGGCAATCGAACAGAATACTCGCACGTAAGCAATAGCCTAAATTTCTTTACAAAGTGTGCCTCACACTGAGAACTTCCTTGCACGCCTTTAAAATTGGTTCGACGCAGCTTTCAACCTCCCAAAACCTGGAATAAGCTCATCAAGTCAAGAATCCAAGTCCATTGATTCCCACGATGGAATCAGATTCGCAAATGCTGGCCCCTCCAGCTTTTTCCTCCCTTTAGCTTGTAATGCAGGATCCAGTTTTTGAAGAAGAACCTGAACAATTATGCATAAAACAGCTGCCCAAATGCAAGCAAAACGAGAAGGCAAAAGCTAACTTCGACTGTGCCGAAGTTTTAATACACTTGAAAACTTTAATCGAACCTGTAAAATATATATAGGATATAGATATCAGATATTAAAAATTTTAAAATCATTGATAATAAAAATTTGACAGCATAAAAAAAACTTTCTTAGCAAAACACATTTTCCGACCGATCGGTTCTATGGCAGCTATATGCTATAGTCATCCGATTTTGATAAATTTTTTCTGAATTGTGGGGAAGCATATAAAACTAATATATACCACGATTGGTGACGCTTCGATAAAAATAAAAGCTTTTCACTAGGAGGTAGTTTTTTGACCAATCGTTCCTATGGCAGCTATATGATATAGTCGTCGGATTTTGATAAATTTTTTCAGTATTATGTGGAAGCACGTTAAACTAATATATACTAAGATTGGTGACGCTACGATGGAAACCAAAAGTTTTTCTCACTAAGACTTATTTTGCAAACCGATCGTTCCTGGCTGGCAAAGCTGTAACGATATAGTCATCCGATCCAGTTGGTTCCGACATATTAGTTGCGCAGCAAAAGTAGACTTGTGCAAAATTTCAGCCCGATAGCTTTAAAACTGAGGGACTAGTTCGCGTAGAAACAGACAGATAGACAGATGACAGACGGACGGACAGATGGAATTGAACTCAGCTCGTCGTCCTGATCAAGAAATATATAGTTTATGGGGTCGGAAATGAATATTTCAATGCGTTACAAACTTCTGTAATTATACACTTTTCAAGTGTATAAAAAATAAAGAAAGGAGAGAGCAAGCGCAGTTAGAACGCAGCTTAAATACAAAACAATTAGCGATTTGTACAAATTTACAAATGTGTGTATGTGTGTTTATAAAGCGAGACCGTGGGCAACAACCAAATCAAAACAATTCAAATTATTTACGTTACGTTGCGTCACGGGACTAATAAATATAATATCAATTGTCGGCTGCTGGACCCGACAGCCTTTTATTATTTTTTGGGTAATTTTGCCTTTGGTTTTAGAAGACACATTTTTTTCTAAAATTTCTCAAATTTTTCTACAGAACAAGAATTGGCAGCAATTCACTGGGCAATAAAACATTTTCGTCCAAACATTTCACTGTCAAATCAGACCACAGACCCCTCACTTATTTGGTTTCAATGGTAAATCCAAATTCAAAACTAACTCCGGAATGAGGATAGAATTAGAAGAGTACCAATTCACAGTAAATAACTAAAGGGTAAAGATAACTTCGGAGCAGATGCACTATTGCACATTTTTATTAAATATACCAATATATAATATATACCCATAAATGAGAGAAAAAACAAACAAAACAAAAAATAAAACGAGAGCGTAAGTTGAAGTCGGCCCTGCTCGACTTCGATATACCCGTTACTCAGGGTAAGGTTTATTTAAGAATATTTATACACTTGTCTGTTTCTAC
The DNA here is from genome assembly GCA_018904225.1 of Lordiphosa mommai. Classification (NCBI taxonomy): domain Eukaryota; kingdom Metazoa; phylum Arthropoda; class Insecta; order Diptera; family Drosophilidae; genus Lordiphosa; species Lordiphosa mommai. Next base: position 228,356 of record JAEIFT010000366.1, on the reverse strand, counting down.
GCGAACTAGTCTCTCAGTTTTAAAGCTATCGAGCTGAAATTTTGCACAAAGTCTTCTTTTTACTGCACGCAACTAATATGTCGGAACCGGCCGAACCATAAAATGAGACAAAAAACAAACAAAAAACAAAATAAAACGAGAGCGTAAGTTGAAGTCGGCCCTGCTCGACTTCGATATACCCGTTACTCAGGGTAAGGTTTATTTAAGAATATTTATACACTTGTCTGTTTCTACGCGAACTAGTCTCAGTTTTAAAGCTATCGAGCTGAAATTTTGCACAGAGTCTTCTTTTTACTGCACGCAACTAATATGTCGGAACCGGCCGGATCGGATGCCTATATCATATAGCTGCCATAGGAACAATCGGTCTAAGAACTAGTTCTAGTTAGAAAAACATTTTTGTTTTCCATCGAAGCGTCACTAATCTAGGTATCTGTTAGTTTTATATCCTTCCACATAATTCTGGAAAAATGTGTCAAATTCGGACCACTATAGCATATAGCTTCCATAGGAACGATCGTTCGAAAAATAAGTCTTTGTGAGAAAAACTTTTTTGATCTCCATCGTAGCGTCTCCAATTGTAGTATATATTTGTTTTATACGTTTCCACACAATTGTGCAAAAATTTATCAAAATCGGATGACTATAGCATATAGCTGCCATATAAACTGTCGGTCAAAAAACTACTTCTAGTGAGAAAAACTTTTTTGTTTTTTATCGTAGCGTCCCCAATCTTGGTATATATTAGTTTTATATGCTTTCACATAATTTTGAAAATTATAAAAATCGGATGACTATAGCATATAGCTGCCATAGGACCGATCGGTCGGAAAATGTGTTTTACTAAGAAAAGATTTTTTATGGTGTCAAATTTTTATTATCAATGATTTAAAAATTTTAGATATCCGAAAGCTATATCCTATATATATTTTTCGAGTTAAATGAGTTGGAGTAAAGTTTTTCAAGTGTATCAAAGCTTCGGCACTGTCGAAGTTAGCTTTGCCTTCTCGTTAATTAGATCAAATTGTGGAGACTATGAAGTTTCTTCCAAATTGCGGGGGAGGCAACTCTACTATAGCTCATCTGATCGGGGAAATGATGATTAAAATATATGTCTAGAAGGTTCGATCAATTTTTTTGTCAAAATTGTGGGAGATATGATGTATTTTTATACACTTGAAAAGTGTATATTAATTTTGCCCAAGTTTGTAACTCATAGAAATAATTATTTCCGACCCCATAAACTATATATATTTTTGATCAGGACTACGAGCTGAGTTCAATTCCGTCTGTCTGTCCGTCTGTCTGTTCTACGCGAACTAGTCCCTCAGTTTTAAAGCTATCGAGTTGAAATTTTGCACAGAGTCTTCTTTTTACTGCACGCAACTAATATGTCGAAACCGGCCTGATCGGATGACTATATCATATAGCTGCCATAAAAACGATCGGTCTAAGAACTAGTTCTAGTTGAAAAAACTTTGTTGTTTTCCATCGTAGCGGCACAAATCTTGGTGTATGTTAGTTTTATATGCTTCCACATAATTCTGCAAAAATGTATCAAAATCGGATCACTATAGCATATATAGCTGCCATAGAAACGGCCGGTCAAAAAACTACTTCTAGTGAGAAAAACTTTTTTGTTTTCTATCGTAGCGTCCCCAATATTGGTATATATTTGTTTAATATGGTCACATGATTTTGAAAAAATTTATCAAAATCGGATGACAATAGCATATAGCTGCCATAGTACCGATCGGTCGGAAAATGTGTTTTACTAAGAAAAGAACACAATTTTTACAAAATTTTGAAAATAGATTGTTCGAAGCTTCTAGTCAAATATTTTAATCATCATTACCTATCGATCCGCCATACATTATTTCCTGATCAGATGAACGATTGAAAAGTTCACGCCGCCGCAATTTGAACGAGAAGACAAAGCTAACTTCGACTGTGCCGAAGTTTTAATACACTTGAAAAACTTTACTACAACTGATTTAACCGGTAAAATATATATAGAATATTAATATCAGATATTTAAAATTTTTAAATCATTAATAATAAAAAATCTTTTCTTAGTAAACACATTTTCCGACCGATCGGTCCTATGGCAGCTATATGCTATTGTCATCCGATTTTGATAAATTTTTTCAAAATCATGTGAAAGCATAAAACAAATATATACCAAGATTGGGGGCGCTACGATAGAAAACAAAAAAGTTTTTCTCACTAGAAGTAGTTTTTTGACCGACCGTTTCAATGGCAGCTATATACTATAGTGATCCAATTTTGATACATTTTTGCAGAATTATAAATATAAGAGATTATAAATATAAGAGTTATTTTCATTAAACTCTTTTGAAATAAAATAATGAATCTTATATGGTAAACTTATTCGTTATACATGAAAAGGTTTGGTTTTGATCCCGCCATCGATATTCACAATAAACTTTTTTTTACGAACTTTTATCCTAATGGTCTAAAATAAGAGTTATTTTTTACCGTTATATTAGTACTCAGTTAACTCTATTAACTCTAAAAATAGTTGTTATTAAAGCCTTTTACTTTATAACTCGGTAAATAACGAAAGACTTTTATTAAAATGTCATGTAATAACAGTTTTTGAAAAACTATTCTCCGAAGGTGCCATGTCTGGAGAATATGGTAGGTGCGGTAGCACATCCCATTCACGCTGCAAAAGCTTTTGGCGAGTCATCAAACTTGTATGTGATCTCGCATTATCCTGATAGAACACTGCACCTTTTCTATTGATCAATTCAGGCCTCTTCTGTTTGAGTGCATCACTCAATTTGTCAGAATTAATTGTCGGAATTGTCGTGCAAATGCTCAAAATAAACGATCTCTTTAAAATCCCATCACTGTATGTAACAGCCAGAAAAAAGCATCTCCGACCCAATAAACTATATATATTTTTGATCAGCATCAACAGCCGAGTAGATAAAGTCATGTCCAGTTTTTTGCCTTTATGAGTTTTATTTACTGAATTGTATTATACAAGTTTTTTGATTATTATATTTGTTTATTTGTTGAAAAAAAAAGTCGACAAATGGTGGCTGTCAAACAAAAAAAAAGAGAAACTGAATACGTTATAAAAAGGCTTAATAAACAAAGAAATCCTAAAAAGGAAAAATCTAAAAAAATTACAGAACGACTAGTAACGACTCCGACACGGTGGGGGAATTTTATTTGCCCGTCCGGCCAGCTATGCCCAATTCACAGCCAATTGAAGCCAGAGACGTTACTAGACCTAACACAAATTTAAATAGTATAGAAGTCGAAAAAGAGAAAAAAGAAGGGGAGAGGAAAAAGAAAAAGAGAAGACTTAAAAATATGTTTACAAAATCATAAATACAAACAATAAATAAACAAATTTATAAAATGAACAAAAAATAAAACAATTATGAAAATAACCGAGAGCGTAAGTTAAAGTCGGCCCTGCTCGACTTCGATATACCCGTTACTCAGGATATCAACATATCCAAATTGTGGGAGATATGAGTTTTTTTCCAATTTGCGGGGGCGGCAACTCTTCTATCGTTCATCTGATCGGGAATGAATTTATTGCGGATCGATAGGTAATGATAATTAAAATATATGTCTAGAAGGTTCGAACAATCTATTTTCAAAATTATGAAAGATATGAAGTATTTGAATGGGGGCGGGAACTTTTCTATCGTTCACCTGATCAGGAAACGATGTATGGCGGATCGATAGGTAGTGATGATTAAAATATATGTTTAGAGGGTTCGAATAATTTATTTTCAAAATTGTGGGAGATATGAGATATTTTTCAAATTGCGGGGGGGGCAACCTACTATAGTTCATCTGATCGAAAAATGATGTATCGCGGATCGATAGGTAATGATGATTTAAGATATATGTCTAGCGGATTTGAACTGTCTATTTTCAAAATTGTGAGAGATATGAGGTTTTTTCAAATTGCGGGGCGGGAGGGGCGCGGCAAAATTTGAAACAAACTTGATCTGACTGCAAACAATACAAGTATACACTGAAAATTTGGTAGCTCTAGCTCTTATAGTCTCTGAGATCTAGGTGTTCATACGGACGGACGGACGGACAGACGGACATGTCTATATCGACTCGGCTATTGATGCTGATCAAGAATATATATACTTTATGGGGTCGGAGATGCTTCCTTCTGCCTGTTACATACATTTGCACGAACTTAGTATAAACCTTTTTACTCTACGAGTAACGGGTATAAATAGTATTATTACAGTTTTCTAGTAAATATACCGAAAAATTGTTCCTTTACTGTAAAAAATTGTAGTTTAACCGTAGAAATAGTAGGATTAATATTTTTGCTGTCAAGCTACCATAAAAATAGTAATCTAAATATTTCTTTGGTAAGTTAACAGTGTTTAACTATTTTTACAGTAGAATTACCAATAAATTAGTAAATTAGTTCCTTTACTATTTTAACAGAATTTTACTGAACTAGAAATGCTGAAATAAAGTAAAAAGGTTTTCATAATGCGTTTACAAAACACATACTTATTTAGGAGAATATAGTATTTATTTAAATAAAAATATTATTTTCAAACTATAACCATTTTTAACATAGAAATTAGATTTATTTCATTATAACTAACTAACAATATTTAGATTCTTACAAGAAATCAAGCTGTTAAATAATGATTATTAATCATAATTATTACTAATTAGATTATTTATTTTTGAAAGTAAAATAACCAATTTAATTACGAATATTTTTGTTTCCCACGATTGATTATTGATTACGATTATAAATAATCAGAAAAAATCGGGATTATTTGGAACATGATCAAATAATCAAAATTATTAAAAAATAATCAAAAAAATAATTTGACTACTTTCAAAGATTATTTTTGATTATTAAAAAAAATAGAAATGAAAATGACATTTACACAAAAAAAACAAAAACTGGGATTCGAACCAACGCCTCCCGCATGCGAACGTCAGGGTCTGACATGCTGCTCTACCCGGTGGGCTATAGATTCAGTAATTGAGAAGCAGCTTAAATTCATATTTGTACAAATTCTCTAAATAAAATGAATATATTTTGACAGATTTAAAAAAATTGACAAACAGAACTATGTAGTAATGTCTTGATTTTTGAAATTATTTCTGTTGCTCACGAGGCGTATGAATATTTTTAGTTAAAACTAAAATGTCCTCGTCGCGCCCCCACCAAATGATAATTAAATTTATCTGTTTGATATTTTATTTACTATATAACAAATAGAATCCTCAAAAGGGCGGCCTCTGTGATTATCCATTTTTGCATTAAAAAGAACGCTAGAAACACGCTATTATTTAAAAAAAATGTCATGGTATGCAAATCGACTGGATTCCTAGCCACGGGAGTATTGATGGAAATGAGATGTCAGACAGTCTCGCAATCGAAAGAGTCATACTTAGTCAAGAATTCACAATGAAAAAGTGATTTTAAAAATTAAATAAATGGTTTAAAAACACCACAAATAAAAAAAGAATAAAAAAAACGTTGGATCCTAATCACGACCTCGGTATTTCTGGGCAACGGTCTTAACCATCATCGCCCGACTACTTTTAGTGCTGCACGCATTTATGTTACATTTAGCTGCGCACCACGCGTGAGGGCTTGATAACACTAAGAACAGAGGTCTGGTGTACCGGACTGGCCCAGTAAGCAAAACACATTTCAACAAGCGGCTCGAATATGAACCTAGGAGTCAGAGCGACGGTATACTGCGAAGAGTCATCAATACAGTTTTCACAAACTGCCAAACTACTGCAGAATATTTTAGAAGTCTTCGCAATAAAGAAAGCAGCTGAGATGCCAAAACTACATGCACTGAGTAATTAAACAAACACATACGTGCACAGTCAATCGGCAATTAAAACAAAGCAGAAAAACGATAAACCACATCAACAGCAGCCCTTGTTACGTCTTATGGAAGGGACGGCAAAGTGGTCCCCCAAAAACGTTATTAGCATTCGGCAAAATGTCAAAGATCCTGATACTATGGTCTAAATGATTCCACACCTGGGGCCAGCATGAACTACCTAGCTTTTTATTTCATTTTGTTTTGTTGAAATGTCATTTTTATTTATATTTTTTAAAATAATCAAAACTAATCTTTGAAAGTAGTCGAATTATTTTTTTGATTATTTTCGAATAGTTTTGATTTTTTTGTCGTAATTCGATTTTTTCTGATTATTTCTAATTGTAATCAATTAGTAATCGACATTTTTTTTCCAACGGATTATAGCTATTATATTATTTTTTATAAATAATCTAATCGATTACCAATCCTAATCCGAATTTAACAGCTATGCAAGAATCCAAAGATTAATATTAAAAATCAAGAAAGAAAATCTACTCGTATTTAAGAACGAATATTACAAATTCAATCGCGAGAAATAACCAAAAGAAATACTCAAGAGGCGCCCTCTTAGTTTAATAAAAAGGAATAATGATTGGTAGGGAAAGTCTCACAACGATTATAAAACAAATTCTTCAAATCTGTATTTGATTTCCAAGAAATAACATGAAGTAAAAAGGAAACTGTGATTAGTAGATAATCTACGTTTTTCTTTTTAACGATTTTGGTTGAAGAGTTGTACGCAGCACAGCGACGCTGTGCCGAAGGAGGGCAATATTCTTCAATTTGATCTTGAGCGTTGCGCCACAAGATTCGTTGATACTGATCTCAGGATGCAGCGGGACATTTTCTGGTTTATAACTAAAATATCCATTTGTTAAATATCTTAGAAATTGTTTGAAGTCACTTGAAATCTATAATAACGTAAAGTCACTATTTAGCTATTTGTGTGATTACTCTCAGTTTGCATCTCTATCACTATTATCGATAGCGATAGTTAGGCACGAATGTATCGATCTGCTTTACCATCACCACTTACTCTAACTTTGAATCCGTCATAAATTATAATTTTATTAAAATTAAATTAATTAAAGTTGGCAAAAGGGGATACAAAATAGTATCTCCTCGAAACATTGGTGACCCCGACGTGATATTGGATCAAAGTTTTGAGTAGGTTTCGTTTACAATTACTTGCACTTTTTGCTGTATTGAGCGCTGCCGCCAGACACACACACACACACGCACGGATTGAGTGCGGTTTTCGGTGTTGCAGATTATTACAAATCGGAGTATAATCTCTCCTATCGTTATTATATAGCGGCAACTATATACTAACTAAGCTGTTTCAGCACAAATCGGTGCTAAACACATACTCTCGGTACATCGAACCCGCATCAACCTACATACAATCAAACAGTTCAAGTGCCGGTGCACTCTCACAAATACACATACACATACACATACATACAAGTAAAGTGCAACGGTGATCGGCGCGACGCGTTTGCCCATCTGTTCTTAGTTTGACTTTGGCGATTTTTCAAGGGCATATCGTTCGCTGACCTACATAAAACTTTACAGTTTTTTCGCGCGATTTTTTTGGCTACAGTGAGCACCCGTCAACATGGTCAAAAACCCTCCTATGGAAGCATCGGCGTCAGCCAAAGGTGAATTGGCACCCAGCGATATTGACTTTTTTCGGGCAAAGGCATTAGCAGCTAAAAGGCGAATGGCAGCAACCAACTTCTTTTTTGAAAAGGATCTAGATAGCTTCGACGAATCTGACCTAATAGTTCGACTTGAGATTCTGGAAAGTATGAAGAGCGAGTTTGAAAGTGCGCAGTCGAGCCTTGAAAATTGGATTTGATGGAGCTGGCTGGCGACGCAAGGACGGATTGCATCTGTATTGTTCTGCTAAAGCAAAATCTCCCGCAAATTGATATTCTCGACAAAGCTCGCAATACCTGTGCCAATTCTACAGTGATCTATGCTGAAGGTGCTCAAGACAGCCATCACACAGTCTCAACACGTAGGTCCGCTTACCGGATCTTCAGCTGCCCAAATTTAGCGGCCTACGCTTACGCCATGATTAGCACTGTGATTGGTAACGAGATGGATCTGAGTAAGCTTGAAAAATTCCAACATTTACGCACTTGCCTTGAAGGGACTGCTTTGGGCACAATCAAGTCGCTTGAACCTTCTGACGCTAACTCCATGACGAAGCGATTAAGCTTCTTGTTAATCGATTTGATAATAAACTGCTTAATTTCCAGGCACACGTACGGGCTATTTTCGCATTATCAGGTGTGGAGAAGGGATCAGCTAGTGGTCTTCGAGAGATCAGTGACGAAATAAATTCTCATCTGCGAGCGCTCAACAGCATGTCAACCACTGTGGAACTAGCTGATGGACTACTCATTCATATCATCAGTCGCAAGCTCGATCAAGCTACACAGGAAAGATGGGAGGAAGCCCTGCCAGTGAACAAATTGCCCAAGTGGACGGACATGTCGGCATTCCTGGATAAGAGGTGCCGCATGCTGGAAAATTTGGAAAGCGCTATGGTAAAAGCACCTAGCCAACAGGTGGGAAAAGCTTTCCTAAAACTTAAAAATAGCACTCTCATTGCATCATCAAATCATAATCATCCATCATGTCCATTTTGCGATTAGAAAGAACATTTTTTATCCAAATGTACTTGTTTTTAAAATTTATCACCTCACTCGCGACATAAGGAAGCAAAACGCATGCACCTTTGCCTGAATTGCCTTCGCAAAGGTCATGGTCTGCAACAGTCCAGATCGAGGCATTGTAAACATTGTCAGTACAAGCATCACTCGTTGCTACATATGGACGCAGGCCCAGCTGCCAACGCTCCTCCGCCTGCTCAACTGGCTCAACCTGCATCAGAGTCTCAGTTGCCAAGCTCATCCACGCTGATCTCTCTCTTCTCAAATTCTCCACCTAAATCCCTGAATACTAAGCCCTCCGAATACGTGTTGCTTCCAACGGCTATGATTTTTGCTAAAGGGCGTTGTGGAGGCTTTGTGCCATGCCGCGCCTTGCTAGATTCTGCTTCTCAACTCAATTTTATTACCGCGCGCCTGGCAAATCAGTTGCAGCTTAAAATGCAGCCTTCTAGCATATGTATTTCTAGAATAGGAGAATCATCACTATCCGCTTATAAATTGGTTGATATTTCTGCTCACTCTCACGATAATAAATAATCCACTGCATTTTCGGCTGTTGTTACGCGCACTATAACCGACTATCAACCACATTTTGAATTGAATGTGGAAGGATGGAACATTACGCAAAACGTTGTCCTTGCTGATCCCTCATTCTTCAAATCTCAAAGAATTGATCTTCTGCTCGGGGCTGGCCTATTTTTTGACCTTATGTGCGTTGGTCAAATACGCATGGGGGTTAACTTGCCATCACTACAGAAGACTAGGCTTGGCTGGGTTGTATCTGGTGGCCTCGCTCAGAGGTCAAATAATCATTCGGCCCTACCAACCATTCTTAAAGACTCTCAGCTTTGCACGATTGAAGAGCCACTTACTGTTATTGTCAAGCGTTTTTGGGAAATCGATAATAGCTGTGGTTCTGAACCATATACGTCCGATGAAGACGCTTTCTGTGAGCAACTTTTCCTTCAAGGTTATACGCGTCTTGATTCGGGTCAATATTCCGTTCGTCTTCCGGCAAAAACCAACTTTGATGCATTGGGTGACTCATGCCAACGCGCGTTAAGGCGATTCAAATCCCTCGAAGCCAAGTTATCTAAAAACCCGCTACTAAAGAAGCACTATTCTGCCTTTATACAGGAATATATCGATTTAGGACATATGTCGTTGGCATCCAGGCAAAAAAGCGTGCCGCAATACTTCGTGCCACATTATTGCGTGGAGAAGCCAGAAAGCACTTCGACCAAGTTACGCGTAGTCTACGACGGATCGGCCAAATCCACATCTGGCGTATCATTAAACGATTTGTTATTACTTGGCCCTTCAATACAACCAAAGATTTTTATTACGCTCATTTGATTTCGATTTTTTAAGGTATCGTTGCGTGCGTATGACCCATCCAGATGAGCATTTACAATGCATCCTAAGGCGCAACAATCCGGAAGATGAAATCGAAATCTACACTTTGGACACTGTTACGTATGGAAAAAACTAGCAGCGTTTCTGGTCATTCGTGCGATGCACCAGCTAGCTCAAGACGAGGAGCAAGCTTTCCCACTAGCTTCCAAGTTAGTCCGAAGGGACTTTTACGTTCATTAAGGGGGTAAGGAAAGTCCAGACAAGGCTGACATCATTCTAGGATATAATCAATTTCAATGGGTGGACTTTATGATGCAACATTTGGCCGAATGGCTAATAAAATGAGAAACAAAAAAAAAACTATGAGTCAGAGAGTATGAGCACCAGAAGAAGAAGAAGCAGTGAGAGGGAAGCAGGGCAAACTCGGTCCAGACAGCGCGCAGCAATGTTGTGGAGGCCGAACGACAAGTTTCACTTTGCAGCACTCGGAGAGTGGGCTTGAACTGAATGAATGAACTGAATGGCGCCCGTTGACTTGTCTTTCCAATGTGGGCTGGCTGCCTGACAGTTGGCAGTTTTCAGTATGAAGCCCCCCTAAACACATTTGACACTTGCATTTCTCTCTGGCTGGTAAATTGAAAAGTAGCCTAACTCAAGCTCAAACATCGGAACAAGAGAGATCTCGCCCAGCTATTAACATAATTCATTGCACAAAAGAAAAACATTAATTTAATAAATTGTACAAAATATATGTAATTAATGTATTGTGCCAAGCAGAAAAATTCTTGCAATTATTATTAATTAAACAACAAAAACTTTTTTTCACTAGATTTATGGAATGTCGTTTCAAATTTAAACAAGTTTAATGTGTTTTGTACATGAATTTGCCATTTGAAAACGTTTGTAAGAGCAAAAGAAAGAGAAAGCGAATGAGATTAATTACAAAATATTTTGTTTTGTTAAATCTTTCTAATTGTTTTCGCCAACCTTTTGAACAAATATTTCTCTAATGGCTTGGAATTTAAACATAATCTACAAGATGCGGTGTGACTACTTGATTTCTGAGGAGGACAATATTAAAGAGGCTCGGAATACGAAAACAAGTCAAGGAAATGATGATCAAAGAACATTTTCCAAAAGTGGTGCTCCAACGAGCCGGCAGCTCTTGAAGGCGAATCCGAGTCTGATCGAGAAAAGATGATGAAAGTTCACGATGGATCGGACCTAAGGCTCTTGGCCTGGGGCCGCAATTCTGACAGTTTGCTTTTATCCAAATCGTATTGGAGTACCGGGGCACCAAGAGAAGCATTCTATCCACTAACGTCAAGTTCTATGATCCCCTGGGATTTATAGCGCCTCTCATCACAAGGCTAAAAATATTTCTTCAGGCGCTATGGAAAGAGAAGCTGAGTTGGGACGAGAGCCTGCCGCAGTCACTGCAGTTCCTTTGGACTGAGCTCACCTCGTCTGCAGCCTCAAATTTCCACGTTTCGTTTTGATGCCAAAGGCCACCTACGAGATTCATGCCTTTTCCGATGCAAGCATGACGGCATACGGCGCTTACGTTTACGTTCGCTCTGAACTTCACGGACTACTCTCATTCCATTTACTTTGCGCAAAATCCAGAGTCGCCCCTTTGAAAACGCTGACGATCCCAAAGCTTGAGCTCTCCGCAGCACTTTTGTTGTCGGAACTCATAGCCAACATACCACTGCTGGTCTGACTCAACTATAACGCTTGCATGGATTCGCGAAGCCCCATCTAACTTTAACGTATTCGTCTCCAACAGGGTTTCTCAAATACAAGAACGCACACAAGGAATGCCTTGGCATCACGTTCCTTCCCAGATGAACCCAGCTGACATTTTATCACGCGTATGTACCCCATTGGAACTTCTGGATTCGCATCTCTGGCAAAAGGGACCTAGTTTTCTGAGTGCTCCTAACTCGAACTGGCCTGAGCTATTAACCTTCCCGTTGAGCTGCCCGACCGTCGCCAAAAAACATTCATAGCTTGTTCCCATGCAGATATATTATCTGACTGTAAATTCCAAAATTCCTTTGGAAAGCTTCAGCGCACATTTGCCTACGTGGATCGATTTTTTATGCTAAGGCAGAAGGAGTTGCCTCGCCTAAAGGGTCCTCTTACCGTTGAGGACATAAAATACGGAACACGCTTGATTGTTAAAAACATCCAAATGGTTAATTTCTCGGTAGATTATAGGGCCTTGAGCTCAGGCAAGCCGCTTTCCAATAAGAGCGAGGTTCGTTCGCTGCTGACCATATTGGATTCCAAAGGATTGATGCGCGTAGGAGGAAGGCTCCAAAATTCCGATCTGGACTTCGAAGCCAAACACCCACTGCTGCTACCTAAAGGTCATCATGTCACATGCGCAATCTTCATTTTCTATCAAGAAAAATTTCTGCATGCTGGTTCGCAGAGTCTACTGGATGCCTTGCGCCAAAGGTTCTGGCCCATCGGGGGACTTAAAGCTATTTCTAGCGTCATCAGCAAATGCGTCCGCTGTTTCCGCCTGCGTTCTAAACTTCAGGAGCAGGTCATGGCGCGTGCAGCCAAGTCCCACATTTCACGTAACTGGAGTTGACTTTTGTGGTCCCTTCTATTTTAAGTCCGAAGTCAGAAAAAGACCACCAGCAAAATGCTACATATCCATTTTTGTATGTTTTGCCACCAAGGCCGCTCATCTGGAGTTAGTCAAAGATTTAACTACGCTTTCTTTCATTGCTGCTTTGAAACGAAGCGGCAAACCTCTCACAATATGGTCGGACAATGCCACTAATTTTGTTGGAGCAAATAACGAGCTTTCCGAATTGAAGCGTCTTTTTCTGAGCGACCCCCACCAAAGCCAGCTAACTGGAGAATGCCTTGCGCTTGGTATCAACTGGCGTTTTATCCCACCTCGATCTCCACACTTTGGAGGGTTGTGGTAAGCCGCAGTCAAGGCTGCTAAATACCATATTCATCGCGTCGTAGGAAATTCCACTTTCACATTTCATGAACAACGCACCCTTGTCTGTCAAATCTCTGCTAAGTTAAATTCACGACCGCTTTGTCCCATTACAGAGAATCCAGACGACTTGCAAGTTCTTACGCCTGGCCACTTCCTCTGGGGCAAATCAACCACAATCGATGATGACGTGACGCACCTGAACATCAACCGTCCAGCCGCTGGCGCGCATTTGTCACATCCAGCAAGCTTTTTGGAAGTGCTGGTCCTCGAGCCATTCTCCTTGCTGCAGGAGCGTGAGGCGCTCAGCGCACCCCAATCCTGGTGACATGGTACTGCTCAAGGACGACACCTCCCCTCAAAGGCCTCAGGACGAGCAGCAGCACAATTCCTGGAGAAGACGGTGTTGTTCGAGTCGCTATCATTCGAACCCCTAGCGGCCTGGTCAAGAGAGCCGTATCTAAAATTGCTGTTCTGCCTGTCAAGACCACATCGGTTGAAAGCCTGCGACTTCCAACGGGGGGAGCATGTTCGCAGCAGAGCGCTACTTAATACTAATTGACTTGAAAAGTGTATATTAATTTTGCCCAGAAGTTTGTAACGCACAGAAATATTCATTTCCGACCACATAAACTATATATATTCTTGATCAGGACGACGAGCTGAGTCCGTCTGTCCGTCTGTCTGTTTCTACGCGAACTAGTCTCTCAGTTTTAAAGCTATCGAGCTGAAATTTTGCACAGAGTCTTCTTTTTACTGCACGCAACTAATATGTCGGAACCGGCCGGATCGGATGACTATATTATATAGCTGCCATAGGAACGATCGATCTAAGAACTAGTTCTAGTTAGAAAAACTTTTTTGTTTTCCATCGTAGCGTCACTAATCTTGGTATATGTTAGTTTTATATGCTTCCACATAATTCCGGAAAAATATATCAAAATCGGATGACTATAGCATATAGCTGCCATAGGAACGATCGGTCGAAAAATAAGTCTTTGTGAGAAAATCTTGATTTCTACGTAGCGTCTCCAACGTAGTATATATTTGTTTTATATGTTTCCACACAATTCTGAAAAAATTTATCAAAATCGGATGACTATAGCATATAGCTGCCATAGAAACGGTCGGTCAAAAAACTACTTCTAGTGAGAAAAACTTTTTTGTTTTCCATCGTAGCATCACTAATCATAGTATATGTTAGTTTTATATGCTTTCACATAATTTTGGAAAAATTTATCAAAATCGGATGACTATAGCATATAGCTGCCATATATACGGTCGGTCAAAAAACTACTTCTAGTGCGAAAAACTTTTTTGTTTTCTATCGTAGCGTCCCCAATCTTGGTATATATTAGTTTTATATACTTTCACATAAATTTGAAAAAATTTATCAAAATCGGATGACTATAGCATATAGCTGCCAAAGGACCGATCGGTCGGAAAATGTGTTTTAGTAAGAAAAGTTTTTTTTATGGTATACAATTTTTATTATCAATGATTTAAAAATTTTAAATATCTGATATCCATATCCTATATATATTTTACCAGTTAAATCAGTTGGAGTAAAGTTTTTCAAGTGTATTAAATCTTCGGCACAGTCGAAGTTAGCTTTGCCTTCTCGTTATTTATTGTAACCAAAATATCCACTTGTAAATAATTTGAATTATTATTTGAAGTCACTTAAAATCTATCATATCGTAAAGTCACTATTTAGCCATTTGTGATCACTCTCAGTGAGCATCTCTATCACTGTTTACGATAGCGATAGTTAGGCACGAATGTATCAATCTGCTTTACCATTACCACTCACTCTAACTTTGAATCCGTCATAAACAAAACACAAAACTTTAGTCTCTGCCTTTTTATTAAAATTAAATTAATTAAAGTTAGCAAAAGGGGATACAAAATAGTATCTCCTCGAAACAGAGGTTATTCTGTAGTGCTGGGCCAAAGTAAATGTCGTACAGAGATTTTCCGTTGGAGGTTTTGCACGAGGCATCATACACCAAGCGCACTCTGGTAGGGTACACGAGGAAAAAGCGATCTGTCCCTTTTCATCTGTGAAACGATGCTGTTCTTCTAAGCTAGGCTTTGGAAATCTGGCCAAGATGGAAGAACTCCTTGATGACGGATGCATATTGGGTCTTTATCTCGGATTGCTTCTGCAACCTTCGCTCCAAAAGGTGAAAGCGGTTTAGAGACGTTTGTCGTGATTTGCCTCGAACTTGAGTGGAATCATAGGCGGTTTTGAGTGGTAAGAGTACCATGTATTTGCCGTTGGGTTGGCGTACGTGCGAGCGTTGGAAATGATCTTCGCACCACTTATCCTCTGCTGTAAGAGGTCGTTTTGTACCGATTTAATCAAAGAATTTTTGGACAAGGGTATCCAGGTTCGTTGGATGACATCGGACTGACCCATATGTGTATGAGATTCCTCAAGTTGTCCGAAAACAATCCATCCCAGTTGCGTGAGCTGAGCAATCGACTGGGGCTGAGTTCCTTTTCGGATTTCGGGTATCAACAGCTGTAGAATCACATCAACTCCGAGCAGCAAATCTATACATTTTGATCGCGCAAAGGTGGGAACAGCCAGTTGCAGTCTTTGTAGTTGGTGACATTCTTGGATACTGAGATTGGTCCTTAGGTATTTTGTTGCATATTGCATATTTTTGATTGCGTCAGCTCTCTTTTTATGCCATAAAGAAGACCTCCGCTCGCCCTCCCCCTGCTTGCCGTGCGCTTTGCCAAAACCCAGGACAGTTTGTGGTTTGGGAAGTAGTGTTCGAAGTGTTCCATGTTTTGGTCGACAAACGTCTCGCCTAAGAAGAAAATATCAAATTTGTTGATCAGGGCGAAAAACTGGCTAAATTGTGAGGACTCAAGTAAAGAGTCTCACAACAGAAATGAATAGGCGAATTTGCCGTAGGAGTCGTTGGGCAAGGGGGAGGGAAAGGGTAAAGAAATCGGAAACCGTTACGGACGGCCGAAAGAGGCCGCAGCAGCGGAACAAGAGCGATCGCAGTCACGCTCGTACAATGTTGCGAGATTGGCCACAGCTTAGCAACAGCGGTAAAGCAAAAAGGGAAACAGAAAGACGAACAACGGAAGATACGTGGTCGTTTTCTATTGGCATCAGCAGAGGTTCACAGAGCCCTATAAAGGGAAGCAAGGCACGAATTTCTGGACAGTCGAGTACCAGTTACAAGTCAAGTGCGTGATTCAAGCGAGTGCGAATTACCAACGCGAGTTAAACGGAGCAGAGTGCCAACGAGGGAAACCACCGGAGGACCACCAGGATCATCCAGCAGAGCCAGAGTGAGTGCTGAGTAGGGCTAGTGTTACCATTTAGCTGTGCGAGAAACGGTGAGTCGACGAATTCTGTGCGATTTATGCCAGTCGGGTCGGACGGAACCAAGGGCCAGCAGGAAACATACAAAATCCTAGAGCGAAGCTGTGCGAGTGAAACGAGAGCAGGCGAGCTTTGCGAACAGCAAGCGCGTTCGAGCGAATAGTGGTGCCAGCGAGATCAGGGTAAACCCGAAACGGAGCAGTGACTCAAGGAGCACATAGAAGCCTAAGCACTAGAAAATAAGCCGTAGCGTTAATAATTAACTTAAGCCTAGTTGTAAGCCTGTATTAAACTAGTTAAGGTCAATAAACGACACGAAAACGAATCAAACCCAGTCTTCTCATTTTCCCTGCTAACTCCGCAATTATAAATTTGTTGGAGCGACCTGCGACTGCCCTGAGCGTAAGCCGGCGACAACAAAGGTTCGTTACATCTGGCGCCCAACGTGGTTTTAGCAGTGTAAAAGTGATTTAAAAGAAGAAAAATGGTACGATCGTAGGTTTATAACCTTAGAAAATAAGAACTTGTGAAATATGCACAAGAGGTGGGATTGGAAATGGAGGGAACGGTAGATGAAATGCGAAACATTTTCGGAGAATGGGCAAGGAAAATGGAAACAGATTTTATAATGGGACCACAAATCGAGGAATTGGCTCGGCGGCACACTAAAAACTCGCCAAAGCCAGTTCTATTAGGTGCAGTGGGAGGAATTAACGTGGCAGAACTATCAATTCCGGATATACGCAGAGCATCGATACAGGGTGGGAGCTAACAAAAGCTGCCATTAGCACCAGATCAGCCAGTAGCACCCATTCACCAACCACAAGCACCAACCGTAGGAGAATATCCAAAGGTGGCTAAACAAGTTCGAGAATGGGGATTCAGTTTCGATGGAAAAGGGAAACCATTCGACTTCTTGGAGAGAGTAGAATGGTCTACAATAACCTATGGGTTAGACTTGGACATGATTCCCAGAGCAATGCCAGAACTATTGAAAGGAATGGCATTGAACTGGTTTATAGCCAATAACAGGCAGTGGGCAACATGGGATGCTTTTGTCACCAGTTTCCAAGCATATTTCCTACCACGAGACTATTTCCAAAAATTGGAACAAGAAGTGCACTTGCGAAAACAAAGACTAGGAGAACCGTTTAAAATGTATATGGTGGTGATGCAAGCTTAAATGCGTCCATTACGCTGGTCACAAGCAAAACAAATTCGAACTATACACGACAATAGTACGCCAACACTCCGAATGTTTGTCCGTCCATACGAGTGTTCCACCTTGGACGCTCCAATGGAACTAGCGGACGATTTCGAGACTTTGGAAAACGACAAAAAGAAATTTTGGGAGGAGAATAGGCAAGGTAGAAGCAATAGGGGCACGGGTACAAATTTCATGCCAGGGAAAGTGGAAGCATGCCGGCGTCGTATGGAAGAGAGCCAGGCGGAACCACAACCGGCGATAAGAAATGGACACAGTGCGAATCCTTTTGCTTCAAACCGACAGGAGATGAACAATTGCGGCAATGTTACAAATTTCGTGCCTGGGAGAGTGGAAGAATGCCGGCGGTTCACAGAGCAGAGCCAGGCAGAACCACAACCGGCACCGAGAATGGTACACACCGCGAACAATTTTGTACCAAACCCATCACAGGCGTGCCGACGCTGTGGACAATTGGGACATTGGTCAAGGGAATGTAGAAACCCACAAATGTTGTTCTGTTGGCTGTGCGGAAGAATCGGAGTAAGAAGCTTTAATTGTTGTAAAGCATCGGGAAACGATCGACGACCACCGCAAGCGAGGGACGAGCGGGCGTCGCCACTAGGAGCCCCTCGGTCTTAATAGGAAAGCTGCAGGATGAAGGAGAGCAATTGACAGCAACCGTCCAAATAGGAAAACACGAAATCAAGGCAACGGTGGATACAGGAGCCACGACCTGTTTCATCAGCCAGACCTTGGCGGAGTCATTGCGAGATGTGGGAAAAGCGGTACAAATTAGAAAACAAGTAAAATTGGCGGATGGCAGAAGAAGCTGTATAGAAAAATCTATCGAGGTAGAGATCGCATTTGGGAATAAGAAACGGAAAATATGCTTGCTCATAATGCCAGGAATTATAGACGCCCTGGTATTAGGATGGGATTTTTTAGTTGGCATGGGAGTAGAAATGTCATGTGGAGGACATTATATTACCATTCCCCAACGTGGAAGGAGAAATGGGTGGTTAGAGGAAAAACTAACCAGTGCAGTAAAAATAAAACGGGAGGAAAATGAAAAAAAATGGTCGGAAAAGGATAGAATAAAAGAATTTCTAGACGAGGAGTTAGCCATTTCCAAAAAAATTTCGGGTACATCGACTGTTGCAGAACACCGCATAGTCGTAAAGGACGATCGTCCTGTTAAACAAAGATATTTTCCTAAAAATACGGTGCCAGGCAGAGGACTTTTCCAGTGGAAAGCAATGCCATTTGGGCTCACATCTGCCCCAGCCACCTTCCAAAGGGCATTGGATCAAGTTATAGGTCCAGAAATGATGCCAAAGGCATTTGCTTACTTGGACGACATTATCGTCATTGGCAAAACGGTGGCGGAACACATGTCCAACCTAAAGGAAGTATTTCATCGACTACGAGTGGCAAATTTAAGGATTAACCCCGATAAGTGCGAGTTTTTCAAGCAAGAACTCAAATATCTAGGCCATTTGGTAACAGACCAGGGTATTCGCACTGATCCCGAAAAAGTAGCAGCGATAGCAGAACTAAAGCCTCCAACAAATGTTAAAGAGCTACGCCAATATATGGGAGTGGCCTTCTGGTACAGACGTTTTGTACCAGGTTTTGCAACATTGGTCCACCCCTTGAGTGCACTTCTAAAAAAGGCACGAAATGGGAATGGACGGCTGAACGACAAAACGCATTTGAGAAAGTGAAAGAAAAGCTCATCTCGGATCCGGTTTTTACATGTCCAGATTTCAAAAGACCTTTCATTTTACAAACCGATGCCAGTGATTATGGCTTGGGGGCTATTCTTACGCAGGTGGGAGAGAAGAAGAAAGGAATGTCTGGCGATAGTCTGGGCCATACGGAAATTGCGTCCATATCTCGAAGGATACCATTTTACCGTAATTACCGACCATATGGCTCTGAAATGGCTAAATAGCATCGAAAGTCCATCAGGGCGGATAGCAAGATGGGCTTTATAGATTCAACAGTATGAATATCGGAAAGGGCAATTGAAAGGAGTGGCAGACGCATTGTCACGACAACCAATGCAGGATGAAAGATGCTTACGCATGGCGGATGATATCGGATCGCAAGAACGGC
Organism: Lordiphosa mommai; assembly: GCA_018904225.1. NCBI lineage: Eukaryota > Metazoa > Arthropoda > Insecta > Diptera > Drosophilidae > Lordiphosa > Lordiphosa mommai. Next base: position 208,783 of record JAEIFT010000366.1, on the reverse strand, counting down.
CAGTTGAAGCCGACCCTTGGATCCAACAGATACGGAAAAATATTGAGACAAATCCACAAAAATTTTCGGATTATCTAATTGAAGAGGAGAATGTTTTTCGACACATTCCTCACCGAGCTGGGCATGAGGATGTAGTGGCGTGGAAGCTGTGCGTGTCAAAAAGCCAGCGTAAAAGGGTTCTCCACGAAAACCACGACGAAGCCACGGCTGCGCATACGGGAAGTCGAAAAACTATCGCTCGAATCGCAGCAAGGTACTATTGGCCTGGAATGCATCGAGACATAAGAGGCTACGTAAGTACATAGATGTGAAATCTGCCAGAAATTCAAAAATAGCCAGTTAAAAACAGCAGGTAAAATGTTAACCCAGATACCAGAGGAGCCATGGATAACCATTTGTGCCGACTTTGTGGGTCCATTACCAAGATCCAAACATGGTAATACCATGCTTTTGGTAATGATAGACCGGTTTTCCAAATGGACCGAATTGGTGGCGTTGCGGAAAGTCACCGCTGCGGCCTTTCAGAAAGCGTTTCGAGAAAGAATTATAGCTCGGTTTGGAGTACCAAAAGTACTTATTACCGATAATGGAGCCCACCACACGCAAAATTTTCACAAAATATGTCGAAAATTTGGGTGTGCGGCATCAATATACGGCCCCGTATACACCACAGGAAAATCCAACCGAGAGAGTCAACCGAACGGTCAAAACAATGATAGCCCAATTTGCAGGAGAAGACCAAAGGATGTGGGATGAAGCGTTGCCTGAAATAATGCTCGCTATTAACACCAGTGTGGTCAAATCCACCGGATATAGTCCCGCATTTGTGACTCAGGGACGGGAGCCCAGATTACCAAAAGCTTTGTATGACGAAACATCGCTGTGTACGGGGCAAGCTGTGCAAGATCCAAGCAATAACGCGGACAAGCTAAAGGAAATTTTTGAACTAGTAAGGCGAAATTTTGATCGGGCGGCACAGGATCAGGCCAGGCATTACAATCTAAGGCGACGACAGTGGAAGCCAAAGATTGGAGATCAAGTCTGGGTGAAAGAGCACAAACTGTCAAATGCAGCAGATGCATTTGCTGCCAAGCTGGCACCCAGATTTGACGGACCATTTCAAGTCCTAAGTTTCATTTCGCCGGTAATTTGTAAGGTTCGGAAGAACGGTCAACGACGCACAAAGACAGCGCATGTCAGTGGTTTGAAAACATACGTTGCGACAGAAGAAAAAGAAACCATACCAACAGTGGATCAAGAACCCGGCATAACTAGCGAAGAAGAAGAATAAAAATGTCCCATGCCGGGGAAAATTGGAAAAATGGGAAGAATAAAGTCGATTGGGTGAAAAGAGAAAAAAAAATGTCTATAAAGAAAGGAAGAATGTAAAATTCTCCGCAAAAAGGAAAATATAAATTGTCTAGAATGGAAGAATGCAAAATTCTCCACAAAACCGGAAAAAAAAAATTTGGAATAAAATATAATCAAGGAAAAAATTATATAAGTGTAGGCGGAAGAATGATAAATTCTCCGCAAAAAAAAAATTTGTAAAATTATATAATTTTAGGCGGAAGAATGTTAAATTCTCCGCAAAAACAAAAGTTGTAAAAGTATATAATTGTAGGCGGAAGAATGTTAAATTCTCCGCAAAACAAAATTTGTAAAATTATATAATTTTAGGCGGAAGAATGTTAAATTCTCCGCAAAAACAAAAGTTGTAAAAGTATATAATTGTAGGCGGAAGAATGTTCAATTCTCCGCAAAACAAAATTTGTAAAATTATATAATTTTAGGCGGAAGAATGTTAAATTCTCCGCAAAAAACAAAATTTGTAAAAGTATATAATTGTAGGAGGAAGAATGTTCAATTCTCCGCAAAAAAAAATTTGTAAAATTATATAATTTTAGGCGGAAGAATGTTAAATTCTCCGCAAAAACAAAATTTGTAAAATTATATAATTGTAAGCGGAAGAATGTTAAATTCTCAGAAAGATCAAAATTTGGCTAAAGGAAAAGGAAGAATGTAAAATTCTCCGCAAAACAAATTGTAAAAAAAAAAAAAAGCGAAAGATAATTGTATGAGGAAGAATGTTTAATTCTCCGCAAAAACAAAATTTGTAAAATTCTCCGCAAAACAAATTTAAATTATAGGCGGAAGAATTTAAAATTCTCAAAAAAAAAGAACAAAAAAAAATAAAGAGGGAACAAAGGAAAATCACACGAAAAAAAATAACAAAAAAAAACTATATAAAAGAATATAAAAAAAAAAGAAAAGGGTCAAGTATCAATTGGTACCATTGGGGCCGCAATGGGTTAAGCAGCGGCGAATCAAAAGAAAGAGAAAGACTAGCAGCCGCAGGTGCGAGCGAGACAGCAGGCCGCGGAAGTGCCGCTAGTCCTGGGCTCTGCCAAGACCGTTAAGAGAAAGCTTTCGATTTAAAAAAGAACGGTGGCGCGACTGCGCTTTGGCAGAGGCCAGGTTCAAGGGCAAATTTGGCAGCCATGTGACGGCATTCAAAAAGATGGATTCGACACGCGCAGAAGCAACACCAAAAACGCTTGGCAAAGAGCCAGCCGGGCCCAGCCGCCGTAACCCTGTATCGGGCAAGGCGTGCGCAATGGGCGAAAGGCGGCGGATTGCCTCGAAGCGGGAGGAGTTGCTGGCGCGCCTGCGTGCGAGTAATCGCGTAGGGGCCAGAACACGGTTGCCGTCTTCGGGCAAAAGGAAGGCCACTCACCCGAAGGCCAAAGAGCCTCAGCAACTGCTGAGAAAACGCAGCGACGTGCTGGTCCTGGACGCATCACCCATCCGGTCTAGTACGTCGACGGCAGCCACACCGCCGTGGTCCCTGGGTGAGACGACGTGGTCCACCTCGGACTCGTCAGTGGACGAGGAGTTGGAGCCGCTGAAGCTGCGGCCAGAGGAGGTGGCAGCAGCGCCCACGTGGCCGCGCATCGATCCCGACGTCATCGAGATTTCCAGCGAGGAGGAGACGGAGGAAGCGCCGCGTTTCCAGGAGGAGATCCCCGTGCTGACGCGTACAAAACGCTGCATCTACCGGGGTGATCACTGGGAACACCAGGCGGCGTTGGTGTGGACGTGGCGGGAGGCCATCGTGGTGCCAAACGGAAAAAACGGCATCAAGATAGTGGAGAAGCAGAACGCAAACTTAGCAGAGCCCTCGAAACTGAAGAACAAAAAGCCCAAAGGGGTTACATAGATAAGTTGTCGCCTACAAGCACAAAATTTCCTTTATGGAGAGCACACGAGAGCATAAAGCCACCTGCAAAGATAGACACGCCTTTGAGGGATGAGGGAGGAATATGAGCCCGTAGTGACGAAGAAAAGGCAAATGTACTTGCACTTCACCTTAAAAATGTTTTCATGCCTAATCCACCAACAAATGGATTTGCACTCCCATCAATTTCAACTGCCGCACAAGCTGACCCAATCAAAGTTCACTCGTCTGAAATAAGAAACCTAATAAGAGAACTTAATCCGAGAAAAGCACCAGGACATGATCTCATTACGCCAAAAATGATTATGGAACTTCCAATTCCAGCCATTAACTATATCTCCAGACTTTTCAATGCTGTTCTGCGATGTGGATACTTTCCAAGTCACTGGAAAAAGTCCACAATCATAATGATTCACAAACTAGGAAAGGATAAAACACAAGCGTCGTCTTATAGACCCATTAGCCTGCTACCTTGTTTATCAACATTTTTTGAGAAGAAATTGATTTTCATGCACAAAATATCATTCCATCTCACCAATTTGGGTTCCGGGCAAAACACGGGACCATTGAACAAGTCAACCGCCTAACTTCAGATATTCGGACGGCGTTTGCGCACCACGAATGCTGCTCCGCAATTTTCCTAGATGTTGCACAAGCATTTGACCGTGTCTGGCTGGAAGGTCTTATCTTCAAAATTAAGACACTGCTTCCGCCGAACACACATAAACTCCTCGAATGCTACGTCAGTAACAGAGTATTTTCTATACGTCATAACGAGTACACTACGCAAGAGTTCACCATTGGAGCCGGAGTGCCACAGGGTAGCGTTCTTGGCCCTTTTCTTTATGTATTATACACTGCTGACATCCCAACAGACCCCCGACTTACAATATCCACATTTGCGGATGATACGGCAATTCTAAGCAGATCACGATGTCCAATTAACGCAACAAGACTTTTGGCAAGCCACCTAGCTGAAGTAGAAGAGTGGCTGGCCAATTGGCGCATAAGGATTAACGAGCAAAAGTGTAAACATGTCACGTTCACATTCAACAGAAGCACCTGTCCCCCACTATACCTAAACGGGACCTTGATCCCACAATCACCTCGATAGAAGGCTAACTTGGCGCAAACACATAGATTCGAAAAAACTTCAAATAAAGCTGAAGGCCAATAGCCTCCACTGGCTTATTAACTCCCGTTCCCCATTAAAACTGGAATATAAAGTCTTACTGTATAAAACCATCATAAAGCCTGTTTGGACGTATGGCTCCCAGCTATGGGGAAATGCCTGTGCGAGCAGCGTGGACATCCTCCAAAGAGCACAATCACGAATTCTTAGAATCCTCACTGGAGCGCCATTGTACATTCGAAACGAGTGTATACACAACGATCTCAACATCCCATTGGTCGATACTGAAATAGCCCAAATAAAACTCAAATATATCGAGAAGCTCCATGCCCACCCTAATCAACTTGCCCAATCTCTCACCCTGCAAGCAACGCATACCCGACTTCGAAGAAAAGACCTTCCAACCCAGCGATTGTACTACAGGGCCGCTGAACACAAAACTACATCCAATTGGAGATATTGTTAGTCTCATTTAGAGAAGATTCAATAAATACCAAAAAAAGGTTAAAAAAAACAATGGGATTACAGCAGGGCGGGAAAAAGTGGCAGCAAGGCGTCAAATAAAAGCAGAGAAATAGGAAAATATTAAATTGTAAATTTTTTTTAAAGCTTTGATGCGCTTCGCTTGGGGGTAGGGATGGTTGCGTGAGGGGCGGGTAACGAGTCGTGATCGTTACAACGTAAGCTTGGGAAACATGTTTTTGTTGTTACCGAAGAAAGGGGGGAGTTTGAGGACTCAAGTAAAGAGTCTCACAACAGAAATAAATAGGCAGTCGAGGGTTAATGCGGGTGCGGCGAATTTGCCGTAGGAGTCGTTGGGCAAGGGGGAGGGAAAGGGTAAAGAAAGCGGAAACCGTTACGGACGGCCGAAAGAGGCCGCAGCAGCGGAACAAGAGCGATCGCAGTCACGCTCGAACAATGTTGCGAGATTGGCCACAGCTTAGCAACAGCGGTAAAGCAAAAAGGGAAACAGGAAGACGAACAACGGAAGATACGTGGTCGTTTTCTATTGGCAGCAGCAGAGGTTCACAGAGCCCTATAAAAGGAAGCAAGGCACGAATTTCTGGAAAGTCGAGTACCAGTTACAAGTGCGGAATTTTAAAGCGAGTGCCAGTCAAGTGCGTGACTTCAAGCGAGTGCGAATTACCAACGCGAGTTAAACGGAGCAGAGTGCCAACGAGGGAAACCACCGGAGGACCACCAGGATCATCCAGCAGAGCCAGAGTGAGTGCTGAGTAGGGCTAGTGTTACCATTTAGCATTTATTCCAGTCCGTTCGGACGGAACCAAGGGCCAGCAGGAAACAGACAAAATCCTAGAGCGAAGCTGTGCGAGTGAAACGAGAGCAGGCGAGCTTTGCGAACAGCAAGCGTGTCCGAGCGAATAGTGGTGCCAGCGAGATCAGGGTAAACCCGAAACGGAGCGTAAGCCGGCGACAACAAAGCTAATATCCTAATAGTAAGTGTTGGAGTATGTGTACGTATTCTTATGCTGTGATGGTCCCCTTCTTGGGTACCTGGATTTTTACTTTTGGAGCATTTTAGTATTTTGTGGCTTTAGCTTGCTTAGCTTGCTGCTAGTCAGTTCTGCGTACTTGTTCGCGTCGATATCAACGGCTGATCCATAAATTGCTCTGATGGACACATCCGCTGGTTGGCCTCTGCAAACAAGGACCTTATTCTCGTTGAGGTAAAACCATTTGCCGCATTTCGTTTTTAACAAATGTTTTTTCGTTGCTGTTTACGGTTATCAAGTTTTTTTTCAATTGCAGAGAAACTCGTTTTTTCTCTTGCTTATCGAAACCAAGGTCTTTCTCCAGAAAGATTGATGTCCCCACAAGCTTTCTTCCATTTTTTAATGCAGCTTCTGCCATTTCTGCCAACTAGGTTCTTCCTTTCAAAAATTATTCGAGTAGCTCGCACCTTCGCGTTTTGAAGCTGCATCCTGTTTCGAAACAGTTCTTGCACTGCTTCTTTGTTGGCTTTGTCTTTTGTTAAACCTTAACAATCAGATTTTTTGTTACGACTTTGATCAGACCATCGCATTAATTCTCTTCTGTCTATATCTCTGTCCTTGCGCAGCTGATCTACTTCCTGCTTAAGCAAATCGTTTTCAGCTTGTAGGGTTTCAATTTTCGTTGAGACTGCGCTTATGTGGTCTTTTAATCCGTCTTTTGTTGCCAGACTGTCCATCTTAATAGAAAACTCTTTTCCCATTTTGACTAGTTGGCCGTTAACAGTTGCGAATTTGAATTTTGCAACGGACACTATGAAATGTAGATGGCGCCACAGTCAAAAATTCTCCACACGCTGGCTCCACTTGTATGCAGCTCTTGGTATGATTTGAGACGGGGTGGTATGATCAACAGCTGATCGAGTGCTGTGTGAATTTGTGGCTTTGAGTTTTTATACCCGTTACTCGTAGAGTAAAAAGGGTATACTAAGTTCGTGCAAATGTATGTAACAGGCAGAAGGAAGCATTTCCGACCCCATAAAGTATATATATTCTTGATCAGCATCAATAGCCGAGTCGATATAGACATATCCGTCTGTCCGTCCGTCCGTCTGTCCGTCTGACCGTCTGTCCGTCAGTCCGTCTGTCTGTATGAACACCTAGATCTCAGAGACTATAAGAGCTAGAGCTACCAAATTTTCAGTGTAGATTTGTATTGCCTGCACGCAGATCAAGTTTGTTTCCCGCCCCCACAATTTGAAAAAAACCTCATATCTCCTCATATTTTGAAAATAGACTGTTCAAACCTTCTAGAAGAGTTGCCGCAACGCAATTTGAAAAATACCTCATATCTCCCACAATTTTGAAAATAGATTATTTGAATCTTGTAGACATATATTTTAATAATTATTACCTATCGATCAGCCATACATCATTTCCTGATCAGATGGACGATAGAAAAGTTTTTGCCCCCGCAATTTGAAAACGAGAAGGCAAAGCTAACTTCGACTGTGCCGAAGTTTTAATACACTTGAAAAACTTTACTCCAACTGATTTAACCTGTAAAATATATATAGGAAATAGATATCAGATATTAAAAAATTTTAAATCATTGATAATAAAAATTTGGTACCATAAAAAAACACTTTTCTTAGTAAATCACATTTTCCGACCGATTGGTCCTATGGCAGCTATATGCTATAGTCATCCGATTTTGATAAATTTTTTCAAAAATTTGTAAAAATCATATAAAACTAATATCTACCAAGATTGGTGACGATACGATGGAAAACAAAAAAATTTTCCTCACTAGAACTTGTTTTTTGACCGACCGTTCGTATGGCAGCTATATGCTATAGTCATCCGATTTTGATAAATTTTTCCTGAATTGTATGGAAGCATATAAAACTGATTTATACCACGATTGGTGACGTTACGATGAAAAACAAAAAAGTTTTTCTTACTAGAGCTAGTTTTTTGACCGATCGTTCCTATGTCAGCTATATGATATAGTCATCCGATTTCGATAAATTTGTTCAGTATTATGTGAAACATGTAAAACTAATATATACCAAGATTAGTGACGCTACGATGGAAAACAAAAAAGTTTTTCTCACTAACACTTATTTTCCGACCGATCGTTCCTATGGCAGCTATACGATATAGTCATCCGATCCGGCCGGTTATGACATATTAGTTGCGTGCAGCAAAAAGAAGACTCTGTGCAAAATTTCAGCTCGATAGCTTTAAAACTGAGGGACTAGTTCGCGTAGAAACAGACAGACAGACAGACAGACGGACAGACAGACGGACAGACAGACGGACAGACGGACGGACGGACAGACGGAATTGAACTCAGCTCGTCGTCCTGATCAAGAATATATATAGTTTATGGGGTCGGAAATGAATATTTCTATGCGTTACAAACTTCTGGGCAAAATTAATATACACTTTTCAAGTGTATAAAAACCTCATATCTTCCACAATTTTGAAAATAGACTGTTCAAACCTTCTAGACATATATCTTAATCCTCATTACATATCGATCCGCCATACATTCATTCACGATCAGATGAACGATAGAAGAGTTGCCGTCCCCGCAAATTGGAAAAAAACTCATATCTCCCACAATTTGGACATGTTGATATCCTGAGGGTATATCGAAGTCGAGCAGGGCCGACTTTAACTTACGCTCTCGTTTTCTCCGTTTTGGGCGCAACTTTCCGCTTTCTCTGGCCTGGCAACAACTCTGTACTATAATTGCATTTATTGTTGGACTTATTGAGTTCAAGCGTTTGGATAACGTGTTCGGTAATAAGAGTACCTTCGGATCCATGATCAATTAGAGCTAGCACCACTACGGATTGACCAGTTGCGTGATTGTGCAATGTAACCAATGCCGTTGCGAGGATCATGTTCCGGAGGGTGAGATGAGATGCAACTGCTGTGACGAGTTGCGTTGTGTTAGCTCCAATTGAATAATCGTTCGCTGCAGACGATGAAGGCGCAATAGGTGAACTAATATTAGAATTAGAACTTGGGCATGATTGCTGAGCAGGAAGAGGGTATGATGACGTTGCCCACATTGCGCGCAATTCCTACTGCTATTACTCTGAAACTGCGAATGTGAAGGGCTGAGACAGTTAAGACATGCCTTTGTGCGATCAACAATGAGTTTTCGTGCGAAGATATGGGCCGCAAGAAATGGGCGTCGCTGCAGTGAGCACAGCGAATGGAGCCAGTAGATCCAGCGGTAGTGTGGAAGCTGCTGCCCTTGTACGTAGAGCTGCCTGCATGTTTGGCAGGGTGAGTGTGCCGTTGTTAAGTGGGCTGCGAAGCGGATTGCCGCGATAATGATGAGTTATGATTGGTCGTTCGATTTTGAATGATATCGATGCTAGGCGATTGTTAAGGAAGGTCTCCAGAGTTGGGAAGGTTTGGATTTCCAAAGAGCTGCCCAAGCAGTGCTCCCAAGATTGAAGCGTTGTAGTCGGCAACGTGGTGACTAGGTACCATCCAGTGGTCGCAGGTCGATCTTGAGTCGTTTGAATTCATTAATACAAACGTTGGCGGCGTTTAGCAACTGATTTAACCGGTAAAATATATAAAGGATATTGTTGCGGAGGATTCTGCTTTTATTTGAATTATAAATTGTAACCGCTGCTTTATTTGAATTTGTAACGCATTTAATTGCTAACATTTGTTTCGATTCCATATTTCTATTTTCCCATTTAATATGTTAATACGGTCACTCAGAATTAAGTTATCGCTTGTATCGATAGGTTTGTGTTAGTCTTTGAAAAGCGACCGAGAGAAATATTGTAATAACCATTATTTCATAGGAAATAAAACTCCTTCACCAACCTTCAACTTACTAAACACATACTGATCAATTGGGAGCCGTTTTATCCGCATATCTCCTCTTTTGAGGCGTACAGTAAATTTCTTGGAAACTTGCATGAAGACGGGCGGAGACTCGTGGTGCAAGTAGTGAATGCTGTACATAAGGAGCGACGGAGCCCGCAAGAGTACAGACTGAGACTTGTGTTGTGGGTGGAAAACTGTTTTGCACGACTGCAGAACACTGGAGACCAGCGTGGGTGCGTACACCTGGTTGCTTGGAAACGACGCACAAAAATTGTGGATGTGTGTGTGTGTGCGCGCTTTGAGGATCGTGCACAGATAGTCATCTCGCTCTAACGTATCGGAAGGCTACGGGCAGGCGACTGAAGGTGTATGTGTGTGTTTTTAACTGGATGATGAAATTCAAGACACAGATGTACACACATGACGAAATTCTCGGAATCAGAAATTAAACTATTGTTGGCTTGTGCCAAATTATTGGTAAGTGCCTATTGATTGTTGATTGGGATAAAGGTTATCTGGCTGATGGTGTTGACTAGAGCAGCAGCTGCAATGAGTGGCACAGATCAAGAAACTGTACATGGTGAGGCCGGCAATGTGGACGTCACAATGGTGGCGGAGGGTGCTCAAAAATACTCCTGAGCAAGAATCAACTATTTCTGGGGCAGTTCCAGATGAAAATTTTGAGAATGAATGAGATTCAAATGGAGAAAACGAATACACTAATTGAGGTGATTTCTGGGGGTGGAAAAATAAAGTGTGCACCTGTCGTGCACGAGGAACACTCAGTAGCCAGTGCTGCTGACACATCAAATGAGCCTCCATCACCAAGAGAGCAGGTTGATATAATTCAACGAGAGTCAAATCAAAAATTGTATGATTTGCCAGATTTTGATGGTACACCGGAGCAGTGGCCAATGTTTAATGAAGCTTTTGCCATGACTACTGCAGAGTATAGGTATTCTGATAGACAGAATTTGTTGCGCCTGCAGAAGGCTATAAAGGGCAAGGCAAAAGAGACAGTTGAGTGTTTGCTAATTCATAGTCAGAATGTTGCAAGCATCATAGAAACACTCAAACAGAACTTTGGTAGACCAGAGAGGCTAGTCAAAAGTCAGATTAGTCGTGTCAGAGAATTTCCAACTATCCGCGAGGGAAAGTTAGATCAACTGGTTGCATTTAAAATAAAGGTACAAAACTTGGCTGCATTTTTGGAAGCAGCGGATGCACATCTTCAACTGAAGAATCCAACCTTGATGGAGGAATTGGTGCTCAAGTTGCCAGTGCAGCAGAGACTGGAGTGGGCGCGCTTTTCCAAACCGCTTGGCGAAAATAAATCGATCAAGGACTTAAGTTTGTGGCTGCAGGAATTAGCGGAAGATGTCCAATCTTCTGGTTTGGTAGATGACGCAACTTACAACCCAAGGAAGGAAAAATTTAGATTTTTTCATGCAAATGAAGCTGGAGGCAATGAAAAGGGTTGTTATTCCTGTAAACAAAAACACAACTTGGAGAAATGCAATGTTGTTGGCTCGCGTTGCGTCCCAGAGGCTTTTTCCAGAAAAATAACACCGACTTCAAGCTTCCCCACAGTCCGCTGCCCAACACAAAGGCTTAAATGTGGGTTATTTCAAAGTGTGCTGATGAAGCTGAAATCTTTATTTCCATTGCTTAATTCTCTATGTTTCATAATTTGTTGGTTAATTCTAACTTACATTTGCGCACTTCTATACCGCTTGCCAGAAATTTATACTCTGCGGCCACGCAGTTTTAACTATTTGGTTGCTAGCCGCTGCGAATGCAAGCAAGGGAGATATGCAAAAAAAAAACAGTAACTACTGAACGGTTGATCTTCGAAATAGACAGGGGCGTACTAACACATGATGAGGGGCTTTAACAAACAGGCGCGGGGCTACTACAAAAGCTAGCGACGCAACATTCCCCCCTCGGTAATTCACTAACGCTCCTGCGTTGTGGGTTACCTTCTATTATATCTAGTTTGGCCAGCTTTACTACTGGGCGAGTAAGAAGACCCTCAGCTGTGCGCACAACAGCGCTGCGTACTTGGCCATCTTTTCCTCGATGAACGTCAATCACTCTGCCTTTGGGCCAGGAGTTGCGCTTGGCGTTCTCGTCTATGATGATCACCAAGTCATCTACATCTATCGGTTTTGGCGGCGGCTGAAACCATTTTGTACGCCTTGTAAGTGTTGGAAGATACTCCCGTAGCCATCTTTTCCAAAAGCGGTCAGCTAGTTGGCAGGCGACTCGAAACTGTTTTGCCAATCGAGCCCCAGACGGATCCAATAAGCCACCTTCACGCAGTCCACTTGATCTGCCAGTTAGGAAATGGTTTGGGGTCAGCGCCTCCGCCTCGCCACCTACCAGTGGCACATACGTCAACGGACGGGAATTTAGAATTTGCTCAACGTCAGCAAAGGCGGCACGTAGCACTTCCTCTCGCAGTCCCTCAGCTGGTAGGATTTCTGAAAGTATAGATTTAGTTGAGCGCACTAAGCGCTCCCAAGCGCCGCCCATGTGCGGCGCGCCAGGTGGGTTAAAACTGAAACTTAGCGTTGGATATTGCTGCTTCACGGCTGATGTGGATATTCGCTCAATATGATCCTGTAGTACTCGATTGGCACCGCGAAAGTTGGTGCCGTTGTCGGACACCATTTGGCGTGGCACTCCTCTCCGAGCTATAAACGCCTTCAAAACGCACAGGAAGGAATCCGTAGAGAGCGAAACAGCAATCTCCAAGTGTACAGCTCGTGTCGTAAGGCATGTAAATAACACACCCCACCTCTTCTCATGTCGTCGGCCCACTACTATGTCAATTGGGCCAAAGTAGTCCACTCCGGTGAATGTAAATGGCGGCGTGTACGGTGACAGCCGGTCTATAGGTAGATTGCCCATCTCTGGTGGCTCGGGTCGGGCGAGCCGTATGCGGCACTTTGGACAATTCTTCGCTACTTCTCTCACCAAAGCGCGTAGACCTTGAATCCAATAACGTTGCTGCATCTCGTTGACCACGATCTCATTGTGCAAGTGATGATACCGTCTGTGATAAAACTCAGTTATCAGATACGTCACTCGGTGATGTCTGGGCAGTATTAGGGGTCGCTTCGTATCCATATCTATACCGTCGATTGCGTTGATACGGCCTTTGATACGGAGCACACCAAAGTCATCTAGGTAGGGGAGCACTTAAACAGCAAGCTCTTGCGATTTGTTATACCGCGTCCAGCTCTCAAACAGCTGATCTCGTCATGCCACTCCTCCTCCTGGCAGACGCGAATGAAGACTGCGTCTGCTTTAAATTCTCGGTTTAGGTTTAAAAGGCTGTGCAGTGGTTCTCCCATTGGCTTCTTGACTACACGTCGCAAGAAATCCAGAACTCGCCGCTGACAGGATTGTAGCCTCTCCAGTTTACTAAATCGTTCAGGTCGGGTGATATGCAGGCTAATGCTGACACCTGCACAGGATTCTCCTCATGATGCAGCACGTTAGTGTCATCCTTATCGGTGGTTTTGTCCATATTTGGCCATTGCGTATCAGGCTGATATAGAAACTCAGGCCCAATAAACCATCTCAAATGATGATTTCAGCTCGATAGCTTTAAAACTGAGGGAATAGTTCGCGTAGAAACAGACAGACAGACAGACAGACGGACAGACAGACGGACAGACAGACGGACAGACGGACGGACGGACAGACGGAATTGAACTCAGCTCGTCGTCCTGATCAAGAATATATATAGTTTATGGGGTCGGAAATGAATATTTCTATGCGTTACAAACTTCTGGGCAAAATTAATATACACTTTTCAAGTGTATAAAAACCTCATATCTTCCACAATTTTGAAAATAGACTGTTCAAACCTTCTAGACATATATCTTAATCCTCATTACATATCGATCCGCCATACATTCATTCACGATCAGATGAACGATAGAAGAGTTGCCGTCCCCGCAAATTGGAAAAAAACTCATATCTCCCACAATTTGAACATGTTGATATCCTGAGTAACGGGTATATCGAAGTCGAGCAGGGCCGACTTTAACTTACGCTCTCGTTTTCTCCGTTTTGGGCGCAACTTTCCGCTTTCTCTGGCCTGGCAACAACTCTGTACTATAATTGCATTTATTGTTGGAGTTATTGAGTTCAAGCGTTTGGATAACGTGTTCGGTAATAAGAGTACCTTCGGATCCATGATCAATTAGAGCTAGCACCACTACGGATTGACCAGATGCGTGATTGTGCAATGTTACCAGGAAGAGGGTATGATGACGTTGCCCACATTGCGCGCAATTCCTACTGCTATTACTCTGAAACTGCGAATGTGAAGGGCTGAGACAGTTAAGACATGCCTTTGTGCGATCAACAATGAGTTTTCGTACGAAGATATGGGCCGCAAGATATGGGCGTCGCTGCAGTGAGCACAGCGAATGGAGCCAGTAGATCCAGCGGTAGTGTGGAAGCTGCTGCCCTTGTACGTAGAGCTGCCTGCATGTTTGGCAGGGTGAGTGTGCCGTTGTTAAGTGGGCTGCGAAGCGGATTGCCGCGATAATGATGAGTTATGATTGGTCGTTCGATTTTGAATGATATCGATGCTAGGCGATTGTTAAGGAAGGTCTCCAGAGTTGGGAAGGTTTGGATTTCCAAAGAGCTGCCCAAGCAGTGCTCCCAAGATTGAAGCGTTGTAGTCGGCAACGTGGTGACTAGGTACCATCCAGTGGTCGCAGGTCGATCTTGAGTCGTTTGAATTCATTAATACAAACGTTGGCGGCGTTTAGCAACTGATTTAACCGGTAAAATATATAAAGGATATTGTTGCGGAGGATTCTGCTTTTATTTGAATTATAAATTGTAACCGCTGCTTTATTTGAATTTGTAACGCATTTAATTGTTAACATTTGTTTCGATTCCATATTTCTATTTTCCCATTTAATATGTTAATACGGTCACTCAGAACTAAGTTATCGCTTGTATCGATAGGTTTGTGTTAGTCTTTGAAAAGCGACCGAGAGAAATATTGTAATAACCATTATTTCATAGGAAATAAAACTCCTTCACCAACCTTCAACTTACTAAACACATACTGATCAATTGGGAGCCGTTTTATCCGCATATCTCCTCTTTGAGGCGTACAGTAAATTTCTTGGAAACTTGCATGAAGACGGGCGGAGACTCGTGGTGCAAGTAGTGAATGCTGTACATAAGGAGCGACGGAGCCCGCAAGAGTACAGGCTGAGACTTGTGTTGTGGGTGGAAAACTGTTTTGCACGACTGCAGAACACTGGAGACCAGCGTGGGTGCGTACACCTGGTTGCTTGGAAACGACGCACAAAAATTGTGGATGTGTGCGCGCTTTGAGGATCGTGCACAGATAGTCATCTCGCTCTAACGTATCGGAAGGCTACGGGCAGGCGACTGAAGGTGTATGTGTGTGTTTTTAACTGGATGATGAAATTCAAGACACAGATGTACACACATGACGAAATTCTCGGAATCAGAAATTAAACTATTGTTGGCTTGTGCCAAATTATTGGTAAGTGCCTATTGATTGTTGATTGGGATAAAGGTTATCTGGCTGATGGTGTTGACTAGAGCAGCAGCTGCAATGAGTGGCACAGATCAAGAAACTGTACATGGTGAGGCCGGCAATGTGGACGTCACAATGGTGGCGGAGGGTGCTCAAAATACTCCTGAGCAAGAATCAACTATTTCTGGGGCAATGTGGCAAATGTGGAGCCAAATGCAAGAATTTGAACAAACGAATACGAGACAAATGCAACAGTTCCAGATGAAAATTTTGAGAATGAATGAGATTCAAATGGAGAAAACGAATACACTAATTGAGGTGATTTCTGGGGGTGGAAAAATAAAGTGTGCACCTGTCGTGCACGAGGAACACTCAGTAGCCAGTGCTGCTGACACATCAAATGAGCCTCCATCACCAAGAGAGCAGGTTGATATAATTCAACGAGAGTCAAATCAAAAATTGTATGGTTTGCCAGATTTTGATGGTACACTGGAGCAGTGGCCAATGTTTAATGAAGCTTTTGCCATGACTATAGGTATTCTGATAGACAGAATTTGTTGCGCCTGCAGAAGGCTATAAAGGGCAAGGCAAAAGAGACAGGTGAGTGTTTGCTAATTCATAGTCAGAATGTTGCAAGCATCATAGAAACACTCAAACAGAACTTTGGTAGACCAGAGAGGCTAGTCAAAAGTCAGATTAGTCGTGTCAGAGAATTTCCAACTATCCGCGAGGGAAAGTTAGATCAACTGGTTGCATTTAAAATAAAGGTACAAAACTTGGCTGCATTTTTGGAAGCAGCGGATGCACATCTTCAACTGAAGAATCCAACCTTGATGGAGGAATTGGTGCTCAAGTTGCCAGTGCAGCAGAGACTGGAGTGGGCGCACTTTCCAAACCGCTTGGCGAAAATAAATCGATCAATGACTTAAGTTTGTGGCTGCAGGAATTAGCGGAAGTTGTCCAATCTTCTGGTTTGGTAGATGACGCAACTTACAACCCAAGGAAGGAAAAATTTAGATTTTTCATGCAAATGAAGCTGGAGGCAATGAAAAGGGTTGTTATTCCTGTAAACAAAAACACAACTTGGAGAAATGCATTTGCAAAGAAAATGGCAGTTACTTTAGGAAAAATTGCTTTTTTTCACTCTGCAATATGGGGACCGAAACCAAAAGTATCTCATACACCTCACCGGGGTACTACGAATAATACTACCCGAGGTATTAAAAAACTACACCATGAAAGTGATAGGGAAAATAAAGAGATCGGTAGGATGTGGTTACTGATAGGCACTGACAGGTATGGGACGGCTTGCAACCTATTGTAAAATATTTACATATTTTACCCTTCACACACGTGGTAAACGGTAAAAGTATATGAAGAAACACATTTAGTTTTATTTAAGATATATAGGTATAGGTAAATATTTGTACCTTTTTTTTTTTTATTAGTATTTAAGGATATTGGTAATAATTTATATTTTATGGTATAAAATAAAGTTAACATAATAAGGTACGTTTTAAATATAATATAAAATTTGTTGTGTAGCATTTAAAGTATTTAGCATAGATTGTTAGTTTAAACCCTCAATGGAGCGGAACTAGCTTATTTTTAGTCATCTCTTGCGCGATCGTCCAGCACTGATTGCAGCCGGAGAGACAAACCCCCCAAATTAACACCACATGAGCAAAGACATACGCACATTCCCAGCCGGTTGGCACACACACGCACAAGCATAGACAAGTGGCGCGCAAGCCAACAACAACAACAACAGCAGAGCGAAGACCTAAGCAGAGCAACATGCAAGCCAGCAAAACAACAACAACCAGCAGAGCAAAGACAAACGCGCATTCCAGCCGGCCCGTACACACACACAACCAAAGAAAAGTGTCGCGCGCAACCAACAACAACAACAACAAGCACCCTAACTTTGGCACGCGCCAAAAGTGTGTGGTGAGAGCGAGAAAGGAGGATCGGCAGAATAGAATTGGGGGTGGGGGCAGAGGAGGGGCGGTCTGAAAATTTTAAAAAAAAAAAAAGGGGCAAGCCACCGGCGAGGAGTCCGGGGTCTTTGAGGGGATGAGATTAATTATGATCGGACGTGCCTACGGAATTCGGAAAATATTCGCAAAGTTTAGTGCCACGCCTCCGCCGTAGATAACCAAAACCCGTGTGCCCAGGACCCCGAGATTGGTAACACCTTAAGGAGCACAAGGAAACCCAGGAAATCAAAGAAGCCGAGAAAGTCTCCAGCTGGGTAAGCCAGGCTTGGCCTTAGCCAATAGAGAAAACAGTAGGGATCGAAGAACTGGTGCGGTTAGGGCAGTTTCTTTTTCCAATCATTTATATGACCCCCCTTGTCCTAAAACATGTTGTAACGAGAGTGCGAAAAGATATTTAATTAAAAAGAAATTTAAAAAAATTAACAAAGAAAACTACGAGAGTGCGAAAGGGAAAGGGGGTACAAAGTTTTTTTTGTTCAAGACTCAACTGACCAAAGTGGGCCAATTCCTCACACCTTGCTGGGCCGGAGGTGTGGCGTTTTGATCACCTTGGTCAGGGCGAGGTGGGCAAGGCGTCACTTTGCGCTGGGCTGCCGGCAACGTGGCGCGTTGCGCACAGTGGGTCACATAGGTATTTTTCCACGCGGTTTTTTTGTATTGCCATGGTATGTTTGTGTCCTTAGGAAACCCAACTGACTCTGAGCCGATTAGTCTATTGTGCCTTGCTGGGTCGCCGGAGGCACGGTGGCGTGATCGGCTCTGGTCAGGGTCAGTGGACAAGGCGTCATTTTGCGCTAAGCGTCAGGTTTTAACCTTGGGATAGGCGTGAGGGTCGAATTTGGCTCACTTGTGCTGGGTTGCCGACAAGTGGCCGAATTCGAACCTCCGTCGTCCATAGGAGGCGCATTTCTTTTTCGAATCTGCTGCGTTGAGCTGGGTTGCCGTCAACGTAGTGGATTTCAAAGAGAAACGCCTAGACGTAGTATATTTGCATATAACCAAGATTTTCCCCCATATCCCAGGTCCCGGCACTTATAAATTTTTTTGTGAGTGACCTTGGACAGGACTGAGTCGTACCTCAGCTGAAAAACTTCCTTACAGATGGCGCCCGAGCAGGGACTCTGGGATATAGTTTCTTTTATTTTTTTAAACAAAAGGGGATAGTAACATCTTCCATGGATTAAAGACCCATTAGAAAATTCTGGTTTAAAATGCAAATTTGTACGTAAATTTCGGGCGTTTCATATTATTTTTGGGGAAAAATAAAATAAAATCATCTCAAAAACAACACGTGTCAGGAGTATCGTTTGCACCACAGAAAAAATTTGGTATAGTGTTTCTGCCCAGCAGCATTGTCCAAGAAAATCATTTGCTCACAAGGGTAGCTAAGAAAAAAAAAATTTTCGCATAAGAATACCTCGTGTCCAGTCCGTTATGCAAAAGTTCGACGTGGGATGAGTCAGAAATTCGAATTCCAGTACAGTCAACGCAAGAAACTATTCCGAAAGCAAACGACGTGGGAATAATAAAATTGAAAAATTTTATTTGGTACAGTCTACACCCCAAGATCTAGCAAAATTTCAAGCGGCGCCACGCCGAATATCTTATCTTGCGTTTTTCTTCCCCCCCGCCCCGCACCACACGATTTTGGTTTCCATTTATCACTCCAAGGCAAGCCTAGGCTAAGTTACCGCTA
The DNA here is from genome assembly GCA_018904225.1 of Lordiphosa mommai. NCBI lineage: Eukaryota > Metazoa > Arthropoda > Insecta > Diptera > Drosophilidae > Lordiphosa > Lordiphosa mommai. The sequence goes on along the minus strand of JAEIFT010000366.1, from coordinate 189,857 downwards.
ATCTTCTTGTTGGGAGCGTGTCTCTCGTATATATTTTTCTACACGTGTTGAAGAGAGACAGAGGTACGAGAGGAGCAGAGAACCAGAGACGACAGAAGCAGAGGCAGAGAATCGACAGAGGCAGAGGATCAACAGAAGCAGAGGCAGAGAATCAACAGAGGCAGAGACAGCGGTTCAACAGAAGCAGAGGCAGCGGTAGCAGAGGTAGCGGAGACATAGGAAGAAAAGGAGGGAAAGAAACGCAAGCAGAGGAACGGGAATTTGAAAAAAAAGCAGCGAATGAGGAAATAGAAAATAAAAGCAGCACCAGCGCGTCAGCAGGAACGGGTATATAAAAGGAGTACTAAGTCTGGATAGACACAGTCTTACGCGGAGTCTTGACAAGAGCACATCAAACGCAGTAATCAAAACCATCGTGAAAAAAAATTTTCAAATCATATCAAGTCGTACAAAGTTCTAGTAACCCATCGTATCCTTTTTTCGTGGTCCTTGCTACTTGAAAGTATCCTCTCAGATCTAATCCTAATACGGCCAGCGGTTAAGTTCTCGTTTGTGATAGCCGTATCCTTGATCGAATAAAATGGGTGTACGCTGGATATCCTTTCGTCGCAAAAGCGAGTTGGAAGGGCATAGCCAAGTTGCTTCAGCTCGACCTGACCGGCACCGTAGACGAATTGCGCAGCCGGATTTCAACATGTATCACCAATGGGAAATATTCCGGGGACATAAAGACCCGATTGGAGGAACTGGAGGCCACATTTGGAGAAGCACCAACTCCAGAGGCAGATAGAAAATCCCGATCCAGCTCTCCGGTAGTGTTCATCGAGGAGAAACCAGGTCCTTCGACTGGTACCCATCTGAAGGCACCCCTTGGGTGCAGCCCAAAAGGAGTCTCACTCCTAGGACCTTCGCCTATGGAGGGCGAACAAGTATTACCAGTCCCCAGACGAGTACCCCAAGGACGAAATTTCATATGCAGCCTTGGCTGAAAAACTTCGCAATTGGGGAGTGCTGTTCGATGGGAATTCTGATCCTTTGAATTTCATCGAGCGCATGGAAGAACGGGCAGCTGCCTACCGAGTGGACACGAGTCAAATGCCCCGGGCCATCGTGGGATTGCTATCCGGAAGAGCTGAAAGCTGGTTTCGCACTTTCAAGATGCAGAACACTCTCTGGCCGGATTTTAAGAAGCAGTTTTTTGGATTTTTCTTACCACCGAGATATTTCCAACGTCTGGAAGATGCCATCAGGGTTCGTCGACAGTTTCCCGGGGAGAATTTTAAACAATATCTGGTGGAACTTAGACTGATGATGCAGCGAGCACGCTATAGCCCAGAGCAGGAACTAGAAAGACTGTACGAAAAACTTGTTGCCCGAGTACCAATTGTTCACCCGGAGACACGAGTTTACCACACTGGAGGAACTGATGCAGCTGATCATTAGCTACGAGTCCAAAAAGGAGCAAGACATTGTGCGACCAAATCTCTTGTTCCAATATCCAGTTTTGACTCAGCTCCACCCCCGAGCGATGACCCCAGTCCCACAAGTGGGATTTGCAGTTCCTAACCCAAATCCGTTGGGAGTGAGCCAACAAAGACGCCTGCAGAGAATACGTTGCCATTGGCCCCAGCTGAGGCCACCAACAAGATGGTCCAGGACCAACGGATTGACGTACGTCGGGCTTGCCGCAATTGTGGAACTATAGGACACTTTGCCAAGGATTGTGGTAAGACCCGGATGCTATTCTGCTGGGAGTGTGGACTACGCAATGTTCGCACTATAGATTGTTGTAAGCAGCAGAAGTCGGGAAACGGATCACGTCTCCATCCCACCGGGAACAGGGCGGAGACGAGCAGTCCCGAGTCCCAATGGTAGAACATCCTTGTGGCTCGAAGGAAGGAGGATAGCAGCGTTGGTATCGATCGAAGGACAGTTTTTCACGGCAACTTTGGACACGGGTGCGTCTCGGAGCTTTGTTAACGAACTGGTGGCAAGGCGGCTGACTAATCCAAGCAACAGACGAGGGTAAGAACAAGGATCACACTGGCAGACGGATCAAAGAGGAGGTGACACAAGCTTTGGTTGTCCAGGTAGGCCTGGACCAACGCCAAACACAAATGTCTTTGTTGGTTTTGCCAAGCATTTTGGAGGATGTCATTCTGGGTTTGGATTTCCTTTGCGGGATACAAGCCATAATCCAGTGTGGACGGGCCCGCTTGCAGCTAGCCAGTTCCCCCACCCAAGTCTGGCCATTAGAACCATCAAGCCCAGAAGAGAACCCTAAGAAGAAAGTTCCAGAGGGACAAATCCTACAGATCAGCACTGGAATCCAAAAGACAGATGATAAGAAAGCAACGCTACCTTCTTCAGCACCCACCACCTTAGAATCATCGACCGAGAACATAGAACCAATGACAGAGAACAGAGAACCAACAGAACAAAAGGAATCAACAGAGTACAGAGAATCAACAGAGCACAAGGAATCGACAGAGAACAGAGAGACAACAAAGAAAAGGGCACCAACAGAGCCGAGGAACCCTGAGAAGACATCGCCGACGGCACAAAGATCTTATCCAGAGAGTAGTCAGGTATCCCTAGCCCAGCCCAGTGACAAGACATCCACAAAGCCTTATACACGCCCAACATTGGAACCATTAGCCGACTCGGCCATTGCTCGGCAAAGAAACCCATTCCGGAGATCACAGAGAGCCCACATTATCTATGGATTAGATAATCCCAGCTTACAGATGACACCCGTTCTCGAAAAGCGGGAGAATTCGGAAACGGAAACCGGTAAAACAATGGATTCCACAGCAGTCGTACTGGCAGCAGTGAACAGTGACCCAGACATTCCCGACGAGCACTCACCGCAAGCCGCACGCGAATCCATTTCCTCGGAAGAGACACTGGAGCCATGGGTGAGTGAATTTCTGGAGAAAGAATTAGGAAAGTTTGAAGGGCTCACAGGAGTCTCAACTATTGCTGAGCACACTATCATCATGCGAGACAACAAGCCAGTTAAGCAACGATACTATCCCAAGAACCCGGCCATGCAGAAGATAATCAACGAACAGGTGGACGAGCTTCTGCGAGACGACCGGATTGAGCCTTCGAAGAGTCCCCATAGCGCGCCCATTGTCCTAGTGGGTAAGAAAACTGGCGATACGAGAATGTGTGTCGATTTCAGGGACCTAAACGCGCGTTCAGTTCCTGATGCCTACCCGTTGCCGAGGATCATTCATATCCTGGAGCGCCTGCGAAATGCCCGATACATATCCACCCTGGATTTGAAGAATGGATACTGGCAGATCCCTGTTGCAAAAGATAGCAGAGAATGTACCGCATTCACCGTTCCGGGTCGTGGCCTGTTTCACTGGAAAGTGATGCCCTTTGGGTTACACTCGGCCCCAGCCACTTTCCAGAGAGCCTTAGACAGTGTAATGGGTCCCGATATGGAGCCACACGCATTCGCGTACCTAGACGACATCATAGTCATTGGTGCCACCCTGGAAGAACATGTGGAGAACTTGCGAGAAGTGTTCCGACGTCTGAGAGCCGCCAATTTGAAGCTTAACCAGAAAAAGTGTAGTTTCTTCAGAAGCAGCCTAACCTACCTTGGACACGTGATAAGCGAAGCTGGAATACACACGGACCCAGACAAAATCGCAGCGGTAAGAGAACTTACCCCACCTACATCTTGCAGAGAGCTACGTCGTTGCCTCGGGATTGCATCCTGGTACCGACGCTTTGTCCCAAACTTTGCCACCATCGTCCAGCCGATGACCGCCCTACTTCGAAAAGGTAAAAAGTGGGTGTGGAGCGATGAACAACAGTTGGCGTTTGAAGAACTGAAGACAAAGCTGACGGAAGCCCCAGTGTTGGCGTGCCCAGATTTCAACGAAAAGTTCCAGCTGCAGACGGATGCAAGCGACTATGGGTTGGGAGCAGTGCTAACCCAACGGATTGAAGGTGAGGAAAGAGTCATAGCATATGCCAGCCGGAGACTCCTCAAAGCAGAGGAAAACTACTCAGCCACCGAGAAGGAGTGCCTGGCCATAGTGTGGGCCATTCGGAAGCTACGTTGCTATGTGGAGGGCTACCGCTTCGACATCATCACTGATCACCTGGCCCTAAAGTGGCTTAACTCAATCGATAATCCAACGGGGCGAATTGCACGCTGGGCTCTTGAGCTTCAGCAATATCAATTTGATATCCACTACAGGAAAGGCAAGCAAAACATTGTCGCGGACGCACTATCACGGCAGCCCAGAGAGACTCTACAGCAGGCAACAGAGGAACCAGTACAGTGCCCCTGGATACGGAAGAAGCTGTCACAAATCCAAGAGCAACCAGACAAATTTCCTGATTTCACATACGAGAACGGACAACTATACAGGCACTTGGGACATCGTCCGACCGAAGAAGAATACATCCCCTGGAAGTTGTGCGTTCCTAGCAATCATCGACGACGGGTTCTAGAAGAATGCCACGATCACCCAACCGCAGGCCACTTGGGTATCAGGAAAACAACGACCAGGATCACTCAGCGATACTACTGGCCCGGATTGTTCAGAGACGTCGCCAAGTACGTACAACGGTGTACCACATGCCAAAAATTCAAGGTAAGCCAGTTGAAACCTGCAGGGAAGATGCTCACTCGTACGACACAAGAGCCCTTTTCGACCCTTTGCGCGGACTTCATTGGACCTTTGCCGCGTTCCAAACACGGGAACACTGTCCTACTAGTTTTCTTGGATCTGTTCTCAAAATGGGTGGAACTAATCCCATTGCGGAAGGCTACGACAGCGCACTTAGAACGAGCATTTCGAGAACGAATACTGAGCCGATTTGGAGTCCCCCGCGTTTTTATTTGTGACAACGGTACACAATTTACAAGCCGGGCATTCAAGGAGTTCTGTAAACAAACAGGAATGGAACTACAATACACTGCGCCGTATAGCCCTCAACAAAACCCGACGGAACGTGCCAATAGGACGATTAAGACGATGATAGCCCAGTATCTACAGGATGATCACAAAACATGGGACGAGCTTTTACCTGAGTTTACCCTGGCGATTAATACTAGTGTCTCAGATACGACAGGATTCAGCCCGGCTTTCCTCGTCCAAGGAAGAGAACCTCGCCTTCCAGGAGCACTATGAAGAAGTAACCCGGGATCAAACAAGGACACCCCAGAGCCCAGATGCAAAGCACAACAGTTGCGAGACGTTTTCACTGTGGTACGAGATAACTCCCATAGAGCAGCACAGGACCAAAGTCGCCATTACAATCTCAGACGTCGAGTGGAGACCAGAGCTTGGATCATTAGTTCTGCTGAAGCAACACCACCTGTCCAAAGCAACGGATGCTTTTGCGGCCAAACTGGCGCCCAAATACGACGGGCCGTATAAACTAATCAAATTTCTTTCCCCTAATATAGCTCGTATCCAGTTAGTGGGAAGTCGCCAACGACGTACTGCCAACTTGGCCGACCTAAAGGCTTTCCAACAGAAAGAAGCTTGCGAGGACCAAGAAGAGCTTACCCAGCCCCGGCCATAGCATCAACAACACAAGATGACCCATCCAGAGAGACAAACGAACCTGAGCTACGTTGCGCCACCCCCGGCGAGAAGGAAGATCAACAGGAGTAACCAGAGTCGAGTAGCATAGCCACTGAGTCAGCGGGGGGCCACTTGAGAGTGGTGCGCCACAACAACGTCCCCGCCCCCGTAAGGGGAAACTCCCGGCCTGGCTATCGAGACTCGAAGAACTTAGTAAGACCTAATTTTAAGAAATATTGTTAACCGCACCATAGGTAGGCTCAGCATAGGGTATTAGGGTTTCATTGTCAGGTACTAATTTTCAAGTCCATAGATATTCGCCATGGCTACCCCGCCTCGAGGAGAAGCCCGGTCGCCACGAGAAGATCCGGTGCCAGACGTTGGTTCCTCAGAAGAGGAAGCGTTTTTGCGGCAGATCTTCGATGATTATGACAACAGCCCAGGTTTTGTCGGAAATCTCATTGGGTTCCCCGACTTCGAGGCCTTAGATGACGGGTGCTGCGTATCCCCGACGGGAATCTATCGTCGCCCACGAGATCCGGATACAGACTCCGACGACTCCAAGTTCCCCCGATGGACGGTTCTTCTCGAACGGCGAGCGAGCTCCACAACGGAGTGCCCAGGACATCGAGGATGACCGGTCGACCGTGCCGAATCGTAGTCCCCTGACGAGCCCTCTGGTATTTGATTTGCCGTTCGATGCGGACGAGGTAGCCACTCTCGAGGACGACGACTGGGTGGCCCCGAGTTGCCAACCCCACCCCCTATGTATGGCTCTGGTGGGACGTCAACGATGTAGGATTCCCCGGAATGGACGACTGGGAGCGGTCGAGATCCGACGGCGAGCCATACTACCACTGGAAGCAGAGACGGTCGGTTTGACCCCAGGAGCACATGGTGTTGATGAAGGGCACCCGGGGGGTGAGTTACAACCGCCGCCACATACGCCTGCTGGAAGCGAAGAGGCTCGCTCGAGTCTGCCTCCAATTTATGGGTCCGTGGAGCGCAAACCCAGGAGACTTTGCTCGTTTGGACAACCCGGAGGATTCCATCCCTGTGGACCTTTCAGGTCAGTCGGAAGGCGGCCGGAAGAAAACGTCGCAGGACCAAGAACCTGGGGAGAGTCCAATGTGTTGTCACTGGACTTGGCCCCGGGAGCACAAGGTGTTGAAGAAGAGCACCCGGGGGTCGCCTCAAGCCGCGGTACAAGCCGTCTGGACAATCCCCCACAACGCGGTCTTCCGAATACTCTGACGTCAGCGAGGACGAAGAACCTACAGGTACAGGAACATTTTTGCCAGACAGGCCGGTCATATTGGGGAATATGTTGCTCCAGCCAACCTCATCATCGTCCACTTCACACCACGATAGCACCGACAACCACCCGGAGAACAACTGGTCAGAGCACCGCGAATGGCAGTGGAAACCCTGGGCGACGTTTACCGCCAGAAGCGATCCGGTTCCTCTGAACAAGAAATTACCGAAGGCAATAGAGGGTACGTTTTTCTCCGCCGGTTCGACCACCAGAATTTCCGTTTCCAAATAAGTCGAACGAAAAGGATTTTTATTTTCTTTTCATACCCCGAAATAAGGGGTGTGAAGAATCATATTTTTGTAGGAATTAAGATATAGGGAAATATTTGTACTTTTAAGTTGTTTTGTAGGATTTAAGGATTTAGGGAAATAGGTTAGGGACATTTTTAATAGTTTGTAAGTTGTTTTGTAGCATTTAAGTATTTAGCATAGGATTGTTAGTTTAAACCCGCGATGGAGCGGAACTAGCTTATTTTTAGTCATCTCTTGCGCGATCGTCCAGCACTGATTGCAGCCGGAGAGACAAACACACACATGTACAGCAGCAGAGCAAAGACATACGCACATTCGGCCGGTTGGCACACACACGCACAAGCATAGACAAGTGGCGCGCAAGCCAACAACAACAACAAACAGCAGAGCGAAGACCTAAGCAGAGCAACATGCAAGCAACAACAACAACAACCAGCAGAGCAAAGACAAACGCGCATTCCAGCCGGCTCGCACACACACACAACCAAAGAAAAGTGTCGCGCGCAACCAACAACAACAACAAGCAGCATACCCCAAAACCCACCCCAAGTTTGGCACGCGCAAAAAGTGTGTGTGAGAGCGAGAAGGAGGATCGGCAGAATAGAATTCTGGGCAGAGGAGGGCTCTTGAAAATTTTTTCAAGCCACCGGCGAGGAGTTGACTTTGGAGATTAATTATGATCGGACGTACTACGGAATTCGGAAAATATTCGCAAGAGTTGGGTACCACGCCTCCGCCGTAGATAACCAAAAAACCCGTGTGCCCAGGACCTCCGAGATTCGTAACACCTTAAGGAGCACAAGGAAACCCAGGAAATCAAAGAAGCGAGAAAGTCTCCAGCGGGTAAGCCAGGCTTGGCCTTAGCCAATGAGAAAACAGTGGGGATCGAAGAACTGGTGCGGTTAGGGCAGTTTTTTTTTTCAATCATTTATATGACCCCCCCTTGTCCTAAAAATATGTTGTAACGAGAGTGCGAAAGATATTTAATTAAAAAGAAATTTAAAAAAATTAACAAAGAAAAACTACGAGGGCGAAAGGGAAAGGGTTACAAAGTTTTTTTGTTCAAGACTCAACTGACCAAAGTGGGCCAATTCCTCACACCTTGCTGGGTTGCCGGAGGTGTGGCGTTTTGATCACCTTGGTCAGGGCGAATGGGCAAGGCGTCACTTTGCGCTGGGCTGCCGGCAACGTGGCGCGTTGCGCACAGTGGGTCACATAGGTATTTTTCCACGCGGTTTTTTTTGTATTGCCATGGTATGTTTGTGTCCTTAGGAAACCCAACTGACTCTAGCCGATTAGTCTATTGTGCCTTGCTGGGTCGCCGGAGGCACGGTGGCGTGATCGGCTCTGGTCAGGTCAGTGGATTAGGCGTCATTTTGCGCTGGGTCGCCGGCAATTTGACGTAGTGTGCACGCGGGGCACCTTAAGCGTCAGGTTTAACCTTGGGATAGGCGTGAGGGAGTCGAATTTGGCTCACTTGTGTGCTGGGTTGCCGACAAGTGGCCGAATTCGAACCTCCGTCGTCCATAGGAGAGCGCATTTCTTTTTCGAATCTGCTACGTTGAGCTGGGTTGCCGTCAACGTGGTGGATTTCAAAAGAAACGCCTAGACGTAGTAATAGTTGCATATAACCAAGAATTTTTCCCCATATCCCAGGTCCCGGCACTTTATAAATTTTTTGTGAGTGACCTTGGACAGGGACTGAGTCATACCTCAGCTGAAAAACTTCCCCTTACAAATGTCACGCATTTTGGATGAGGGTTCCTCTGTTACCCTTATGAACAAGAGTTTGGCAGATTTATTGAATCTAAAAGGACCAAAGGAGAAAATTTGACTTTACAATGGTTCGGTGACAAGAAGGTTACAGAATTAGTGGGTCAGTTCGACGTTGGAATATCAGGTGAAATTGACGATAAGGTTTATGAGCTGAAGTGTTTTCGTACTATGAAAGATTTACAGTTGTCGAAGCAAACGATAAACATAATTGAGCTAAGTTCTAAATATCGTCATTTAAAAAATATTCCACTAAAAGGGTTCACAGACGCAGTACCTGAGTTGCTAATTGGATTGGTCCTAAGAATAGGCAGGCAATAGGATGGAATGGTCCATGTTTAGAGTTGGTCCATTCCATTCGTCCCACCCATCTTTACAAATGAATTTAGAATAGTTCCTAATAGTTTAAGATAGGTTAATCGATATTAATTGAATATAATAGAATAAATCGAATTGTCGTTCTGGAAAACGAAATGAGACGAACAACAAGTGTTTTTGTACAAGTGCGCGATTTTTCAATTGAAGTTTTTTGCGCCATTTTCCCACGCAACCCTACAACAACCCTCATCAAAAACTTACTCAGGATTTCCACCCTCCCACATTTCATGGTCCTTCGCGCCGGATAAATCAAGACGTCGAGCCCACTCCCTCATCCAGCAAGCATCGGTGGAACCTCTAATCAAAAAAGTTAGTGCAAATTCCCCATATTTAACTATTTCATATCTACACATACATACATGTGAACATACATATATATTTGGATTTTTTTCCTCCTCACTCCGAATTGCCAATTCATTTTGATCTGCCTATCTGGCCGGGTTGCCGGAGGTGTGGCGTTTTGATCACCTTGGTCAGGGCGAGTGGGCAAGGCGTCACTTTGCGCTGGGCTGCCGGCAACGTGGCGCGTTGCAGCACAGTGGGTCAACATAGGTATTTTCCACGCGGTTTTTTTGTATTGCCATGGTATGTTTGTGTCCTTAGGAAACCCAACTGACTCTAGCCGATTAGTCTATTGTGCCTTGCTGGGTCGCCGGAGGCACGGTGGCGTGATCGGCTCTGGTCAGGGTCAGTGGACGAGGCGTCATTTTGCGCTGGGTCGCCGGCAATTTGACGTAGTGTGCACGCGGGTACCCTAAGCGTCAGGTTTTAACCTTGGGATAGGTGAGGGTCAATTTGGCTCACTTGTGCTGGGTTGCCGACAAGTGGCCGAATTCGAACCTCCGTCGATCCATAGGGAGAGCGCATTTCTTTTTCGAATCTGCTACGTTGAGCTGGGTTGCGTCAACGTAGTGGATTTCAAAGAGAAACGCCTAGACGTAGTAATATTTGCATATAACCAAGAATTTTTCCCCATATCCCAGGTCCCGGCACTTTATAAATTTTTTTGTGAGTGACCTTGGACAGGACTGAGTCGTACCTCAGCTGAAAAACTTCCTTACAAATGTCACGCATTTTTGGATGAGGGTTCCTCTGTTACCCTTATGAACAAGAGTTTGGCAGATTTATTGAATCTAAAAGGACCAAAGGAAAATTTGACTTTACAATGGTTCGGTGACAAGAAGGTTACAGAATTAGTGGGTCAGTTCGACGTTGGAATATCAGGTGAAATTGACGATAAAGGTTTATGAGCTGAAGTGTTTTCGTACTATGAAAGATTTACAGTTGTCGAAGCAAACGATAAACATAATTGAGCTAAGTTCTAAAATATCGTCATTTAAAAAAATATTCCACTAAAAAGGGTTCACAGACGCAGTACCTGAGTTGCTAATTGGATTGGTTCCCAAGAATAGGCAGGCAATAGGATGGAATGGTCCATGTTTAGAGTTGGTCCATTCCACTCGTCCCACCCATCTTTACAAATGAAGTTAGAATAGTTCCTAATAGTTTAAGATAGGTTAATCGATATTAATTGAATATAATAGAATAAATCGAATTGTCGTTCTGGAAAACGAAATGAGACGAACAACAAGTGTTTTTTGTACAAGTGCGCGATTTTTCAATTGAAGTTTTTTTGCGCCATTTTCCCACGCAACCCCTACAACAACCCTCATCAAAAACTTACTCTGGATTTCCACCCTCCCACATTTTCATGGTCCTTCGCGCCGGATAAATCAAGACGTCGATCACTCCCTCGTCCAGCAAGCATCGGTGGAATCTCCTAATCAAAAAAGTTAAGTGCAAATTCCGCCATATTTAACTATTTCAAATCTACACATACATACATGTGAACATACATATATATTTTGGATTTTTTTCCTCCTCACTCCGAATTGCCAATTCATTTTGATCTGCCTATCTGGCCCCCATACTGATTCCGGCAACTTTTTCAATTTGTTTAAATATATATGACCACATGTATGTATGTGTGCACTACAAACCAAAATTCCACATATGTATGCAAGCTCTCATCCAACTTGCACTCCCACACTCGCCCACACACAACTCCAAGATTGCGCAGACACACACATCCGTCGATCCAGTGCACATTTTTAAATAATAAAGTGCAATTGTCCATCCTCACCTAGAAAACATAATTTTTTTTTGCAACATATGTATGTACATATGCATACCAACACACACACACTCACACGATCATAGGCCGCCGACAATTGCCAGTCACTCAACACACCCACACATACTTGCAGCAACATTTAAACATCTGTGGCACATCGTCAAAGTTCCGTTTTTTAGTTGTTGCCATTATTTTCAGCTGCATTTAATAAAACTTTAAAAAAAATTTGGCATTGTTTACATTTATAGTGATCCGTACATACGTTCGATAATTTTGTCAATCGATATTAAACAGGGTGTTCCGTGTTCAAATAAAAATCAACATATCAATATATCAACATGCAAAATAAATGAATGCATTTTAGACTGGTGCCAAATAATAATAATAAAAATTAATTAATTAAATAGACAAACAATAAATAATACGTTTATTTAAATATATTGCCGTTCCGTTTTCAATCGTTCCTGTGGTATATATTTTAGTTGAAATCACACGTTGCCGTTCCGTTTCCAATCGTTCCTTTGGTACATATATTTTTAAGTTGTTAATAAGCAATTCCATACACGAACAATCAAAAAATAAATAATATCATTTCCGTCAAGAATATACAGTTCGAATGAGTGATCCAATCGAAAAAAACAGCTTGGTGTGCATTCCGATAGCGATTCAAAGCGTGCATCCTCTCCCATTCCGAAGAAAAAAGCTCACTACTACGTCCGTTCCGACCAAACAATTTTTAAAACCACAACAGGTGGAACAACTTACTCCGCGAGGCACTAGAGCGACAGTAAAAGTATCTGTGTCCAGCATTAAATTGGCACTAAACGCTTTTATTTCCGTCAGCGATAGGCTCAGTCAATTTAAATCCAGAATAAACTTACCATCGACCGAAGATGTAACGCTATTTAAGCTCAAGGTCCGTCGAGACCAAATCATATCCTTATGGGAAAAGGTCGAAAAGGAGTATGAAATCTGCTCCGCAGCACTAAATGCTGGTTCTAGCAGTGATGACATTCCGGTCTTGCAGGCCAAGTATGATCACTGCTATACGGTTTATGAGCGTTGTGCGGCTGATTTAAATGAGCAAATCGAAGAAGCCTCCGCATTAGTACGTCAACCAGTGCAAGCTGCCTCAAGCATCCCCGTATCCAGGGGCTGCAGTATTCCGCCATGCGACACAGAGGTATTTCATGGGGATTATTTGAAATGGCCGACTTTCCGCGATCTGTTTACGGCCATTTATATCAACAATTCCAGATTAACACCAGTTGAAAAACTTTTCCACCTGAACGCAAAAACAAGTGGTGAAGCAAAAATAATAGTAATAGAGCTCCAAAACACCATCCAAGGTTGTTTATTAGCGCTTCAACATTCCGAAATAGACACTAAGACTTGGGGCTGTCTGCTTGTCTTCCTATGCTCATCCAAACTGCCTAAACCAACTTTATCCTTGTGGGAACTGTCACTGTCCAATAAGTCTGATATTCCGTCATGGGACGATATGAACACTTTCCTAAGTGAACGTTATCGCACTTTAGAGGCCATCGAAGATGTCAAACCAGGTTCTAGTGCTCAAGCGATAAATAGACCTACTCGTAACAATCCTCCTTCCAAAAAGCTTAATACCTTCGAAACAAAAATAAACGTTAGGCCAAAGGCATGTAAACTTTGTTCCAAAGAGAACCATCCTATTCGCTTGTGTCCGAGCTTTCTTCAGATGACATTCAATGAGCGATCAAATTACATCCGCCAACAACAACTGTGTTTGAATTGCTTTTCGCGAGGACACCAACTTCGTCAATGCACGAGTGCACATAATTGTCACACGGTTAAGGGTCGTCACAACACACTGCTCCATCGTGGTGACACCCCTCCAGCTCCATCCGCAGCAGTTCCTCCTACTAATACGATACAGTCCACTTCTACGCAACAAGCAAATGTGCAAAATTATTTCATATCAAATACGCAAGGCGTTCTTTTAGGCACTGCTCTTGTTGATGTTATCCATCAAGGTTCTTCGTACACAGCTCCAGCTTTGCTAGACTCAGGATCTGAAGGCACATTCATTTCCGAACGTTTGTTTAAGACAATTCGATTGCCGTATCAAACGGTACAAGCGCAAGTCTCTGGGCTAAACCAAGCGGTTGCAGCCCAAGCTCAGAAACTATGCCATTTCATTTTGAGCTCGCCGCAGCGAACACGAATGCATATTGAGACTTCTGCCTATGTGCTTCCTCAACTGGCAGGAAATTTGCCATCCTGTACAATCCCATCCAATGCTCTAATAGACTTGCCCGACATCCAACTAGCTGACCCCTCATTTTCAAAAAGCTCTCAAATTGATATTCTCATTGGCATCATCAAATCGAATCTCTGCGGAACCCTTTTAGGGCAAGAGACCATTTTCGGCTGGGTCATTACGGGCCCAGTTCCTTCTACTGCCAAGACAATTTCATCCTTCTCCACGCAAATTTCCTGATACCAGGAGGATCCTCTAGATAAACTTCTCACAAAATTTTGGGAGGTGGAGGATCTACCGGCACGACCGGTTAAGGAATCCGATCTTAAATGTGAAGAGTTTTTCCTGAAAACAACGCGAAAAGATGACTCGGATAGATATGTTGTATCGCTTCTTTTCCGTAATCCAGATCATATCAGCTTAGGGCATTCGAGATCCATCGCACTGTCACAATTTCTAAAAATGAAGGTCGATTGAAAAGGGATGAGCAATTAAAATCCCAGTAAGAGACTGTGCTCCAAGAATACCTTGACATGGGTCATATGCATCAAGTGTCCCCTAATAATAGTTCGCAGAATTTCTATTTGCCCCACCACGCCGTTTTTAAGCCAGAGAGTGCTTCGACGAAAGTTCGTGTGGTGTTCAATGCATCCAGCAAAACTACAAACGGAGAAGCTTGAACGATATTCTCTATCCAGGGCCGGTACTCCAAACCGATTTAACCATCCAATTATTAAAATGGCGTTGTTTCCAATTTGTTTTTAACGCAGAAATAACAAAAATGTATCGTCAAATTCTTGTTGATCACAACACACGCAGTTCCAAAGGATTTTATTCCGAAATTGCAATGGTGAGCTAGGTGACTATGAAATCAGCACCGTTACCTTTGGAATCAATTGCGCTCCATTCGCTTGGAGTTCTCCAGCAGCTCGCTAGCGATGTCGAAACTCGGTATCCCCTAGCCAGCGAAATCATCCGAACATCCATGTATGTAGACGATGTTTTAGCTGGAGCTCACACAGAGACAGAAGCTATTAAAATGATCCGTGAGCTGCAAGTTGCGCTAAATTCAGCCGGTTTTTTATTACGCAAATGGACATCCAACCAAAAGTGCGTGCTAAGAGCAATACCCACTGAGCATTTGCTCCATGCCGAATTCCTCGAACTGGAAGATGTTAGTACCGCAAAAACATTAGGAATTCGGTGGAAAGCCACAACTGATCAATTTTATTTCGCAGTATCTGCACTCGAATCAAAGGCAGTGTATTCCAAACGCGAAGTGCTCTCGCAAATTGCCAAGTTATTTGATCCAGCAGGTTGGCTGGCTCCCTTTGTCGTTCAAGGCAAACTCTTTATGCAAGAAATTTGGCTTAGGGAGCTAGGCTGGGATGACGACTTGCCTAACGACCTTCTCCAAACTTGGCAAAACTTCCTAAGCAGCTTCCGATATATTAGTGAAATCAAAATCCCGAGATAGTTAAGAAGTCATCCATCTGCAAAAATCCAAATTCATGGTTTCTGTGATGCTTCCCAACGTGCATATGGGGCAGCACTCTACGTCCGTGTGGAGCTAGAGCACAGCATCTCGTGCACTCTCCTTACAGCTAAGACCCGAGTTGCTCCAGTCAAAACGATA
Organism: Lordiphosa mommai; assembly: GCA_018904225.1. Classification (NCBI taxonomy): domain Eukaryota; kingdom Metazoa; phylum Arthropoda; class Insecta; order Diptera; family Drosophilidae; genus Lordiphosa; species Lordiphosa mommai. The sequence goes on along the minus strand of JAEIFT010000366.1, from coordinate 174,570 downwards.
TCCTTGCCACGGCTCGAACTATGTGCAGCAGTCCTTCTGGCTGAACTCTCAGCTACAATTGTTCCACAACTGCCACTAGACGCACGCGAGATCTTCTTTTGGACAGATTCGACCATCGTGCTTGCTTGGTTAAGCAAGCCTCCATGTGACTGGACAACTTTCGTGGCCAATCGTGTTTCCAAAATATCGCGCTGTTGCCCCCTTGATAGATGGAACCATGTCCGTTCCGAAGATAATCCAGCCGATCTAGCAAGTAGAGGATTAGGTTCGGGGGATCTGGTTAAAAACGAAATGTGGTGGAGCGGACCTGATTGGTTAAGATCCCCACAGGAACATTGGCCATCTTCGACGATTTCGCCCCCAGAAACAATTATTGAACAGCGAACTATTAAGGTCCATACTGCCGTTGCAACGCCCTCTGATCTCCTTGTCCGGTTTTCTGAGCTCGGAAGAGCCTTACGTGTGCTAGGTTACGTGCTACGTTTTATTAAACTGTGCAGGCGAGTCAAAGTCCCATCCGACAAAGAACTGTGTAGTGCTGAGCTAGCAGAAGCACTCCAAGCTGTCACGATTGCTACTCAACGCACTTTCTACTCAGATGAGTATTCATGTATTTTAAAGAAAAGGCCAGTTAATTCCATCAGTGCGATCCTAAACATGAATCCATTCCTGGATAAAAATGGCTCCTTAAGAGCATTTGGCCGAGTTCAAGCCTCAGAATCCATGAGCTATAATGAACGCTACCCAATTCTGCTCCCTGCGTCCAGTCCGCTAGCTCGCTTACTAGTACGTTTCACCCATCGCATTGCGCTCCACGGAGGAAATCAAATGATTGTCCGACTTATTCCCTCAAAATACTGGATTCCTAAGTTACGAAACCTTGTGAAAGGCATCATTAATTCCTGGAAGGTCTGCGTCACCCATAAAAAGAGGCTCCAAACTCAATTAATGGGTGACTTGCCATCCGAATGTGTCACTTTCTCGAGACCTTTTACATATACTGGGGTAGATTTCGCTGGTCCATTTGAAATCAAAAGCTTCACAGGACGAGCATGTCGAATCACGAAAGGCTACGTTTGTGTTTTCGTATGTTTCAGTACCAAGGCAATACACCTGGAAGCCACATCCGATTTATCCACTGAAACTTTTATGGCAGCTTTCGCCAGATTTGTATCCCGACGAGGTTGTCCGCATCAAGTCCATTCCGACAATGGCAAGAACTTTGTAGGGGCGTCTCGAGCTCTAGCAGCTGATTTCCTCGAGGCCACTAAAACTCAAATTTCTTCCGCTTATAGCCACCATAATCTCCAGTGGCGTTTTATTCCTCCTGGGTCCCCTCACATGGGTGGTCTTTGGGAAGCCGGAGTAAAAAGCTTCAAATCTCCCTTCTACAAATCCATGTGTACTATGAAATACACCTTTGAAGAGTTCTCGACCCTACTTTCCAAAATTGAGGCATGCCTTAATTCCATGCCGATATCTCCTATGTCCGAAGACCCATCCGATCCGTTGGCTCTCAGCCCAGGACATTTTCTTATAGGAGCACCCCTACTCTCAGCGACTGAGCCTGAATTCCAAGAAGGAGCAGCCTCAATCCTTAATCGATGGCAACGCCTCCGCGCTCTGAATCAGCAATTTTGTTCACGCTGGAAGACAGAGTATCTAAAAGAACTCCACAAACGCAACAAATGGCGATCTCCCACAAAGAACCTTGAAGTGGGGGATATGGTCATTATCAAGGAAGACAACCTCCCTCCTAACGAATGGCGATTAGCTCGTGTACACAAAACGTACCCGGGCTCCGATGACAAAGTCCGAGTAGTCGATCTTCTTACCGCCCGTGGCGTTATAAAACGACCAATTGTCAAGGTTGTGCTCCTTCCCATGCAATCCGAAATCCAAACATTCCATTCCCAATATCTCTCCACTCAACAACATTTAAAAAAAAAAAAAAACAAATACTAAATCCTTCATTTCTCCTTGTGCAATAGACTTCCCTTCAACACGATGGCTCCTCGTAAAAACAAAACCAACAGCTTAGCCTATGAAAGCAGATGTTCCCGAGGTATTGAATCCTACCGCTGCCGAATCTGCCGAGGCGTCCATGCACTCAAGAAGTGCAGGAGATTTCTGCGTCTGAATGCGGAGAAGCGGTTGAGGGCTGTGCTCATCTACAAATACTGCCCGAACTGCCTAGCACATGAGCACTCCGGGTATACCTGTCGCAGCCGCGACAGATGTCGCCTATGCCAGAGCGACCATCATACGCTCCTCCACTTGCGCGAAACACGACCTCCACGTGATCGATCGGCATCTCCAGCTCAACGGTTCCGCTCCCAATCTGAACCATCCATCCAAGCGCCCTCATTGACCACACTGTTGCAGCACCGCAACCCACAAGTGCTGCCTACTGCCACCGTCATCATTGATAACGGAACCACCACGTAAGAAACCCGTGCTCTTATCGACTCGTGCCAAGCCGTTTCGAGTATCAACGCATCGCTTGCGGCAGCGTTCATTTTGAGGAACGTGGAGATTGGCTCGGAATGAGCAAGGATTTCATATTGGAAGCGGTATTGAAGGTCGATCCAGATTTGCACCTCAGAACACCATCTGTTCCGATCGACCCGAAGATCAAGGACAAATTTGACCACATCGCCTTGTCTGATGACAGATTCGATCGACCAGCCACCGTTGCACTAATTCTTGGAGCCGATCTCTATGGCGACATAGGTACAGGAGTTATCCCCAGCACTGCAGGCCTTCCAGTAGCGCATAGCACGGTGTTCGGCTGGATCCTGTCTGGTTCTTGCAGAACCTAAACTTCTTTTTAATAGCCTTACGAAACATGAAGTTCATTAGATTATTGCAAGTATGATATATTGCAAGGAGGCCGGGATGTTTAGAGTTGGTCCATTCCACTCGTCCCACCCATCTTTACAAATGAAGTTAGAATAGTTCCTAATAGTTTAAGATAGGTTAATCGATATTAATTGAATATAATAGAATAAATCGAATTGTCATTCTGGAAAACGAACTGAGACGAACCACAAGTGTTTTTTGTACAAGTGCGCGATTTTTCAATTGAAGTTTTTTTGCGCCATTTTCCCACGCAACCCCAACAACAACCCTCATCGAAAACTTACTCAGGATTTCCACCCTCCCACATTTTCAGTCCAGCTGTCGCGGTCACCAAGTTGGGATGGATCGTTTATAGCCAATGTCAAGGACAGCCTGGGTCCGGTAAAGAAATGAATGGAGTGCATCTTGTTAGAGAGAACAATGACGTTAATTTGGACCAATTGGTACGCGACTACATCACGAATGCTGAAATGGATGTACGAGGCGTAGAAAACCATGTTGAGGGTTGAAAAATCATAAGAGTTTTTATGATAAATTATATATTGTGGACCGTTTATTGTGACGACGAAGAAAAGTTCGCTGCGCTCGCTTTCAATGTTATTCGACAACTATTTAATAATCCATAAATTTATCTAAGCCTAACTTATGCTAGGTGGCGAAACGGGGCGAATTCGCTCAGTGCGAGAGAGATTCAACTTTATTGCGCTCCCGCTCCGCCCTACACTATCGTACACTAAATTCATTTTCAACAACTAGTCTAACTTAACCTACTCCTCGACAACTGCGCCAACACCGGCCCCCTTGGAGGCTGTAAGCCTTCAACTATTGGTAATGGCGCCAACTTGTGTACTGCTCTCTTGTAGGTTCCGCCACTACTTGTTCTTATGGTGACGACCCTGACCACGCCGTCCTGCCCGGCGTGTGTTGCCACCACTCTCCCTACCATCCACTGCTGAGTTGGCAGATTGTCCTCTGCCACGAGAACGAGGTCTCCCTCTGCCACGTTCGGCTGCTGCTGGTGCCATTTGGCTCGCACTTGCAGGCCCAGGACGTACTCCCGGGACCATCGCTGCCAGAACTGTCGCTTGAGCGACGAGACAGCTCGCCATCGCTTCAAGCAGCTGCTGTTGAGACCCACCTGGCCCGGGATCCCTTCCGGTGGTGAAGTTAGCGGCCCTCCGATTAGCAAATGACCTGGAGTCACCGCCTCGCCGTCGTTGGGATCCTGAGTCAGGGCTCCGAGTGGCCGCGAGTTCATCACGGCCTCTACTGACACCAGCACCGTGTACAGCTCCTCTGCTGTTAGAAGAGCGTTCCCGACCGTCCGTAGGAGTAGGTGTTTGGCAGTTCTGACACCTGCCTCCCATAGTCCCCCGAAGTGCGGCGCTCTTGGCGGTATGAACGCAAATTCGCATCCGTTTCTTGATGCGAATTCTCGAATTGCGTCCTCCTCTTCCTCGATTCGAGTTCGCAACTCCTCAAACTGACGGTGAGCGCCGACGAAGTTCGTCGCATTGTCGCAATGAACGACTCCGGGAACGCCTCGGCGACCAACGAACCTTAGAAAAGCCATAAGAAAGGAATTAGTTGACTAGTCTGACACAAGTTCCAAATGAACTGCTTTAGACGAGAAACAAACGAAAAGTGCAATATATGACTTGACAGGAGGCTTTCCACGAATTTTTAGGGTCGTGCTAATTGGGCCACAAAATCGACGCCGCAAACAGTAAAGGGGCGGAGCTCTCGTACACGATCTGCTGGCAAATTTCCCATTATTTGAGTCAGCAGTCGTGGCTTGCATTTAAAGCAACTTATGCAAGATCTTACTGTCTGGCGACAAACTTCTTGAGCGTTGATTACCCAAATCCGCCCCCAAAGTCGATCTACGAGAGCTCTAGGGCCAACATGACAATTCGTTTGGTGGAGGTACCGAATGTAGCTTCGCACAAATTGCGAGCGTTTAGTAAGAATGCAAGGAAACCGAGCATCATACGAAATAGGAGCGTTTACAAGTCGTCCCCCTACTCGCAACAATGAAAATGAACAACAAGATCCGGTATGTTCAAGTATAAACGGAGTTAAACTTTGAAGTTTTTGACCTACAGGGCGCTCTTACGAACCCTATCAATCTCTTCTCGAAATTCGTAGTTTTGAATTATTTGAACAAATTTATCAAAAGCTTCTTTTCGCTCTATTGCAGTTGGAATGACATCTTGGTATTTAATTGTGCGATCTTTGCATTTTCGAAGGAAGCGAAAAACATAAGCAAAAACTCTTAGCAGTTTGGCATGTGAAGAAAAACTTTCAATAGTGTCAAGCAAATCACTCCTTTCAACTATTGCTGTCAGTCCAACAGCTGATTTGCGTACTTCTAACATGCGCATCTCTTCAGAAAGCTGAAATCGAGGATTGATTGGCCAGAATTCTTGCGGTTTGGTTAGAAAACAAGGTCCTTTGAGCCATATAGACTCGACCAATTCCTCAACGTACCTTCCTCGAGAAACAATGTCTGCTGGGTTTTGCTTAGTTGGTACATGGCGCCAAGAAGCATTCTCTGTCCACGATTGGATCTCGGACACTCGATGCGAGACAAAAGTATTCAACGACGATGGGTGTGAACGGATCCAATGGAGAGTTATCTCCGAATCTGACCAAAGGACAGTTTGCTCTATCGGGAACTTTATGAGCTTAGAGATTCTATGACAGAGGTCTGCAAGAAGGTGAGCGGCACATAACTCAAGCCTGGGAAGTGTTTGGGTCTTGAGTGGCGCTACTTTGGACTTAGAAGTCAACAATGATATGCGGAAACCTTCTGCAGTTTTGGTCCTAATATATATGCTTGCCCCATATGCTCGTATGGAGGCATCGGCAAATCAATGTATCTCGATCGGTGACTTTGGCTCTGTAAAGACGAATCGTGGGATCTTTATAATCTGCAACTTCTTCAAGGATTCTTTCAGTGCATCCCACATGGTTTCCAAATTCATTGGAATAGATTCATCCCAATCTAATCCTTTTTAGCCATAGCTCTTGTAGTAGGATTTTTCCCTTGATTATTAAGGGACTTAACAGACCGAGAGGATCAAATAATCGCGATGTCACCGAGAGAATGTTTCGTTTTGTCGCTCAGAGATCCATAAAAGAATCGTCGATTCTAAATTGGAAGACGTCTTCTTTTGGCAACCAAACAATTCCCAGTGTTTTGGTTGAGTCTGATTCTGAGATCACTATAGGCTTTGCTGTGCTTTTGGATGCGGAGATCTCAGGGCAGTTCGAGAACCATTTCGCCAACTCGAAACCTGCATCTATTAATATTTGAGAAACTTCATACATAATTTTATGTAAGTCCTCAACGCAACCAGCACCAGTCAACATATCATCGACGTAAAAGTCGTGCCTAATAACTTCAGCAGCTTTTGGGTGTGATGATTCGTTTCTTTTCGTCTTTTGGCAACCTCAAATGAAGTGCCCAGGGTTTTAGGATCTGATTTAAAAGGCAATCTTACATTGAAACGACCAGAAGGTAATATTTGCATATTTTCAACGAAATGTTTTTCACACAGCTGATGCATTGCTGTGGAAACTTTGATGGGGGAGGGCAAATCTTCAATGGACCAAAATCGCTGCAAGGTCTGGTCAATCGAGGCTATAACTTCTTCTTGGCAACTCAGATTGACCGTCATCTTCTGTTTGTTGATTCCATCAGGAGTGTACCGCCCGGATACAATCCATCCGAGGCTTGTCTTCTGTTATTCTTCTTCTTATTTGCCCTACTGACAGAAGTTCAAAAAACGTGTCGGCTCCAATAAGCATATCAATTTTCTGCGGCTTGAAAAAGAAGGGATCCGCCCATTGCAGGTTCTGTGGGATTTTCCAGCCACTAACATTGATTGAAATTGATTTTAGAATCCATAAGTCGAGTGAAAACTCGCTGCAATTGACTCGCGACTTCACCACAGTGTGTATCTTTTTCTTAACTTGCGAATTAGATTGACCAATTCCAAGTAAGCTGATACAGGATTCTTCTCGACGCAATTGCAATCGTTGAGCCGATTTCTTCGGTCACAAAATTAATTTGGGACCCGGAGTCGAGCAAAGCTCGACACAAAAATGAAATCTCCATTTTTCGTTTTTACATTAACGATTGCTGTAGCAAGTATTACCTTATCAGATACAGACGCATGCATAGCATGTGAAGTTGATGGTAGATCTTGCTCTTGTGCGGAGGAAATCGGTGGTGGTAACGCTCTACTATTACCTGTGACTGTATATATGTGTAGCAGTGAATGGTGAGATCGACTGCACACCCGAAGACAATTTAAGCAAAGCGGAGCTGCTTTTGCAAAGTCAAACCTTTATTTTACTGACAATGCGGAAAATGATGGACAACATGTAATTGAATGGTCTTCGGAGTTGCAATAGGTACAGCATGGAGTCTTATAGTCACTTTTATTTTTAGGCGCAGAACATGAAAACGAACTTCGATTATGCTGTTTGTTGGAAAGGGCTTTAGAATCTGGCCTTGCGATTTCGAGCGAATTTTTAGCAGATTCTTCAGCAGACATATGCTGATGGCGACGATTAAGTACTCTTTCACAATCACTCCATAGTGGAATAGTTGCATAATCTAACTGTTCTTCCCATTTACGTTTTGTCAGAGGATCTACTTTGTTCATAACGAGATGTATTAGAATGGCATTTAAAACAGTTTTATCATCTCCGATGGATAATAAAGAGCCATATATCGCAGAGACAGTATCAATCATACTCCTCAAGGCTGCAGCTGATGGGTGCGAAATTTTCTGTAAGCTGAACAGCGCTGAAATATTTTCCATGAATATAAGACAATCATTGTCATAAACTTTTTTAAGGCAAGCTATCGCTTTTTCATAGTTGTCCTCGGTGACTTGAAATGATTTAACAGTTCCTAAAGCTTCACCAGAGAGACACGAAATTAAATGATTAAACTTCTCAATGCGGGGTATCGACTTGTCGTTATGAACTAGTGTTTCAAACAAAGAAATAAAATTTTTAAACTCAGAGTATTTGCCACTAAACTTAGGTAGTTGCAAGTTCGGAAGACGAGAGCGTGTTGACACAGCGGAAGAATTATTGGGAACACCGGAAATCGATACCGTTTTTATTAGTGCTTTCAGACGAGCCTTTGTGGCCACACAAATATCTTCTAAATCTCCGCGGAACTCATCATCAGAGTCAAATGATTCTACTCGAGTTTTATATTTTAATGCATTATCGATGTTTGTTGATAGCATTTCTAATCGACATTCCAATTCTGTTTCTTCTGTTGAAATTGATCCATCTGAAATATGGCTTAGTACACGTTTGATGCTTTTCACGCATTGTTTGCGCTTCTTCTTAGCATCTTCTAAATCTTTAGAAGCCATATTTATTTAATTTTGGTTTTTTAATGCAAATATATTTTTTATTTATTATAATTTTTTTTTTTTTTTTTGATATGGCTATTATTTTATTTATTTATGCCAATTCGAGAAGTGTAGGGGAGCGCGCGCCTAATTGAGAGCAAACGTTACACAAAAATGATATGCTCGACCAACTAATTGTACCAACTAAAAAGCGCGCCAAACGACAAATGCAAGCAACAACAACAAACCGCTTCGACGAAAACGAAAAAGAATAAGCGGTAAAGCTGCTTGTTTGCGGGGGTGTATGTATGTATGTGTGTAAGTAAATGCGCTTGACCGACAGAACGGTAAGCATCTACTAAGATTGTTAGCGAGAGGGGGTGGGGAGACGATAAAGCGAACTTGAAAATTTGCTGTTGGAAATTGGAAGTCAATAACATATTAAACAAAGAACTACGAAAAGAATAAATTTTACAATTAATTCTTGATTCGCTTAGCAGCACTTTTATGTAAAATTTGTACAATTGCACAAATTTCCAAAGCAGTTCAAATGAATTAAATGTTATTTTGTAAATGCGCTCAACTATTACGTATGTGCCAAAAATTGAAAGAGTCGTGCTTAGCAAATAAGCAGCACCGAATTCCAAAGAGTAAACTAAATTTGGGTCTTTCAATGATTAGCACAGTACCTCTGGTTCTTGATTAGGATCCTTCAATCCAGCTGCCACTTTCCTTTGGCACTCGATGCAGTTGCAGGGCATCCCTCGGTGGTAGCAGAAATGGGTAAATCCAAGTGTTGAAAGTAATTAACGCGGCCGACGTGGTTTATTTAATCTGGCAGGCACACACGTTAGCGCAACAAATTAATAAATTTTTTATAACTTGTTGATTGTCTCACTTTGTTTTTGTATTTGTGTAATTGTATTTGATTGTCACTTTTTTAAACTTGTCCCTGCTCGGGCGCCATGAAAAATCATAAGAGTTTTTATGTTAAATTATATATTGTGGACCGTTTATTGTGACGACGAAGAAAAGTTCGCTGCGCTCGCTTTCAATGTTATTCGACAACTATTTAATAATCCATAAATTTCTCTAAGCCTAACTTATGCTAGGTGGCGAAACGGGGCGAATTCGCTTGGTGCGAGAGATTCAACTTTGTGCGCTCCCGCTCCGCCCTACACTATCGTACACTAAATTCATTTTCAACAACTAGTCTAACTTAACCTACTCCTCGACAACTGCGCCAACAAGGGTCGAGAAACTGCCAGATCGAACCAGTTACTACAAGACACTACCAAACGGATTGGTGAACGTTTTGAGACGGGACTACTGTGGATTAAAGATCAAGTAGTATTACCAGACAGCAAAGAGATGGCATTTAAAAGGCAGCTGGCATTGGAAAGAAAATTTAAGCGTGAACCAGAATACCATGAGAAGTACAGAAACCTAATGGACGCGTACGAGGGAAAAGGGTATATTAGGCAACTCACTTGCGATGAATTGGAGGCGGCATCTGAAAGGCTGTGGTTCCTTCCACACTTTGGAGTTATAAATCCTAATAAACCTGAGAAATTAAGGATTGTATTTGACGCAGCAGCTGAAGCTGACGTATACTATGGAGAAAGAGTCCAAGCGAGGATATGAAAGTATACGAAATGCAGGTGATAACTTTCGGAGCAAAATGCTCACCCGCTTCAGCCCAATACGTGAAAAATAGAAACGCGTTGGAATTTAAGGATCTATTTCCTGATGCTACGGATGCCATAATCAGAAACCATTATGTGGACGACCTGGTGCACTGTTTTTCGTCTGAAGAAGAAGCTGTCAGGGTTACGAAAGAGATTATTGACATACATCATCGTGGAGGATTCGAATTAAGAAAGTTTGTGTCCAATTCGAACGCATTTAACAAGATATTTGCAAATGGGGGTGTCTGTGATACTATAAGTCTTGATAGGGATGAGTCCTCACATTATCAGAAAGTATTGGGTATGTACTGGTGCACACGCAGCGATGATTTTGGGTTCCTATTATCATTTCGAAAAATAGATGGGGCAATATTTGCAGATTTAAGAATCCCAACTAAGCGAGAAGTATTTAGAGTGGTCTTGTCAGTGTTCGACCCATTTGGGATTCTCGCAGAGTATTCCCTAATTGCTAAACTGCTTCTCCAATCCATTTGGCAAAATAAAACTGATGGGATCAGCTGATTAAAAATGAGGATTACAGCCAATGGAAGAGTTGGCTCCAGAGCCTCAGTGAAGTCGTTCAAATCAAGATTCCTCGATGCTACGGAACTGAATTTTGCCATGGAACAGTTGAGCTTCACATTTTTTCAGATGCGAGCGAGATGGCTTATGCTGCAGTGGGATACTGGCGCATAAAAACGGAAACTGAATGGTCATTGGCTTTTATAATGGGCAAAACCAAATGTGCTCCCATGAAACTATCAACTGTACCGCGACTTGAGCTGCAAGCAGCAGTAATGGCGATTCGTCTGCGAAAATGTATTTTGGGAGGCCATGATGTGATCCCACAACGAATCTCCATGTGGTCCGACTCCAAAACGGTCTTGGCTTGGATAAAATCCGATCATCGAAAATACAAGCCATATGTTGGGCACAGAGTTGATGAAATATTAGACGGATCAAATATGGACGACTGGCACTGGGTTCCCAGCAAGGAAAATCCTGCGGATTTTGGTACCAAGCTTAAAACACGGAATCGAGAATCATCCTGGTTGACGGGTCCAAAACTCCTACTAGCGGACATTAACAATTGGATCAGCGAAGATGCAGACATTTCTTGCACGGAATTGGAATTGCGCCCAAGGTTTATGTTTGCAGTCAGTGAGGGGCCGACAAATTGGTCAGAAAGAACCATTAATGATGAGGTCAAGGGTCTATTGGAAAAGTTCTCAACATTTACAAAACTGGTTAGAGTTGTTGCCTGGATATACCGCGTTTGTAATCGAAGGGAAACATATAAGAGCTTCCTTGATGTATCCGAAATTAAGGAAGCGGAGTGGATAATAATTCGCAACGTTCAAGATAAGGCATATCACGATGAACGGAAATCACTTTTGAGCGGAAATCCAATCGAGAAAGGTAGTAAGCTGTGGAATTTGTCTCCCATTTTGGATGAAAATGCATATGCAATCACAAAGGAAGCTAGACGTCCGATAATATTACCCCAAAGGAATGATGTATCCAGTTTGATCATTCAGCTGTATCATGAAAAATGGAAGCATCAGAACGAGAACACGATCAGAGCTGAAATACGACGGAAGTATTATATTCCACATTGCCGGGAGGAAGTACGTCGTGTCGCACGCAAATGTAAAACTTGCCAAGTAGAAAGGGCACGTCCGGTCGTACCAGAAATGGGACAACTCCCAGAAGATTGGCTGACGCCGTATATGAGGCCATTCTCCTACGTGGGAATTGATTACATGGGACTATTTTCGATAGTCCATGATCGGAGCACAGAAAAGCGGTGGATTTGCCTCTTCACTTGTCTTACGGTTAGGGCAATAATACATCTAGAAATTGCCAAGGATTTGACGACCGACACATGCATCAGGGTTTTGCACAACTTTATGGCACGGCGTGGGAGACCCATAAGGATTCGTTCAGACAACGGAACTAATTTGGTAGGAGCTGAACGCGAGTTGAGAAAACAAGTACAGGAACTAGACCATTAGAGGATTGCAAGCGAACTTGCAACACACAAAATAGAATGGCTTTTTAATTGCCCATTAAATCCACATGCCGGTGGATGTTGGGAGCGGCTGGTCCGTAGCGTTAAGCGGGCTATGGGAAATCTTTTGTTGAGCAGAAACTTGAAAGAAGATGTACTCTATAGTTTAATATGTGACGCTGAGAACATCGTGAATGCCCGACCGCTCACACATATTGCTCTAGATAACCCGACAGATGATCCTATAACCCCTAATCACTTTCTTATAGGTTCTGCCAATTCTAGCCAAACGAATTAGGTTCACGCTGGCGGGGATGTTGCGGAGGATTCCGCTTTTATTTGAATTTAAAATTGTAACCGCTGCTTTATTTGAATTTGTAACGCATAGATATAGATATCAGAGATTTAAAATTTTTAAATCATTGATAATAAAAATTGAAAAAATAAAAAATTTTCTTAGGCAGCTATATGCTATAGTCATCCGATTTTGACAAATTTTTTCAAAATTATGTGAAAGCATTTAAAACTAATATATACCAAAATTGGGGACGCTACGATGGAAAACAAAAAAGTTTTTCCATGGCAGCTATATGCTATAGTGATCCGATATTTATAAATTTTTCCAGAATTATTTGGAAGCATATAAAACATACATATACTAAGATTAGTGATGCTACGATTGAAAACAAAATAGTTTTTCTAACTAGAACTAGTTCTTAGACCGATCGTTCCTATGGCAGCTATATGATCTAGTCATCCGATCCGGCCGGTTCCGACATATTAGTTGCGTGCAGTAAAAAGAAGACTCTGTGCACAATTTCAGCTCAATAGCTTTAAAACTGAGGGACTAGTTCGCGTAGAAGCAGACAGACAGACGGACAGACAGTCGGACGGACGGACAGACAGACAAGCGGAAATGAACTCGGGTCGTCGTCCTGATCAAGAATATATATAGTTTATGGGGTCGGAAATGAATATTTCTATGCGTTACAAACTTCTGGGCAAAATTAATATACACTTTTCAAGTGTATGAAAAGTATGCATCCTCCAACTGCTTGGGGAGAATATACATATTCTCCTGGTTTGCAGAGGTCCGGCTTAAAAATCCGGAAAAAAATAATTTGAGAATTTCACAAATTGGGAAACAGGCAACCTGATCGGAGGTCAAACTTGGTTGTTTTCGACGGTAGCGTCACCAATCGTAATATATATTAGTTATATATGATTCCACACAATTCTGGAAAAATTTATCAAAATCAGATTACAATACCACATAGCTTTCATATAAACAGTCGGTCCAAAAACTTGTTCTAGTAAGAAAAACTATTTTGTTATCAATGCACAGTGGTTGCATTTGTATGGGGAGAGCGGCCAAAAATACTTCTAGCCTACTTATCGATCTGAAATTTTTACTGTGAAGTCTTCGTAAGGTAAAAACTGATTTATGTAAAAATGGGCGTGGTTGGACACGTGCACGGCCACCCCCAAACAGGAAATATAAAAATAAAAAGGATATTGTATAAATTTTTAGACGATTCTACAGTGTATAACTTTTTTTTTCAAAAAGGGGCGTGGTTATTCTCCTATCCACCCACTAACACCCACAAAAAACATTGTCTTCGAATTTCGAAAAAAAAATGAGCAAAACTGAAAAACAAAAAAAAAACACAAGAAACACATATCATAGTACGAAAAAAACGAAGCAACCAACACAAATCAGATAAACTCAGAATTAGAGTTTGGCGAGTGTAGGGACCGGCCCGCACCCACCTCTACTCAAAATAACAACAAGAAAACAGAATAGAAACTGCGTCACACAATATAAAAACTGCTTAAAATCAAAAAAAGCTTGGATTACTTTTGGTAAGACTACAAGATCATCCGCAGGTTTCCGCAGCTAAACTAAACTGTTGTATAATCTAAAAGTATTAATAAATAACATGTAATAAAAATTTTGAAGGGGCGAGGAGGGGAACACACTTAAAACTTTAACTAAACACATAAAGGATGAACCAAAACATGCACAAAAACTTACGTAGCTAAAACAACTATAAACACAGAATACAACACGAATTATTAATATGTTTAATTGTAGAATTAAAGTCAATACCTTTATGAACAATATTCATTTTACACTTTTGTGAAATTGATTGTATATAAGCACACAACCGAAGCGCGAAGCACAACACGGTAAAGGGGTGAAATATCGAAATGATTTAAATAAAACTTTGCAACAAAATAGGCAAGTTAAACGACACAAAATAATTTTTAAATGCGGAGCACAAATAACACACGTCCATCACTTACAAGACTCTCTCTCAACTGCAGAGCCAGTATTTATATGATTTGTTTACTTGGAGTCTAATGGCTAGGTTTGATTACATTAGTTAGAAGAGTTCTTATTGCTAATCTTATTGTAGGCTAAAATAAATTTTTTTGTGTATATGTCTCTTCCTCTCTGGTGGATCATAATAACAAGTGCATGCTTATGCTTTGATCTAGTCAAAGCTTTGGTTCGTGTCTCTGCTAAGATGAGCTTTTACATGTTTATGTTCTAATGGTGTTGCACCGTGGTTCAGTGGTATTCAATAATCACTACAGAACATTTTTAAGACATTTGTTAGATCCAAACAGGAATATGCCATATCTACGTTTGCAAATTTTGGTATTGGTGCTGCTAAAGATATAAACATAGCTCAAACTCAAGCTGTTCGGAAATGTGCGGGTATTACTCCGGATACCCCGCAACATTTATCGTTTGTTTTAACAGGATCACTTCCACCGGTATTCAGAGCAAAATTGTTAGCTGCGAAAGTGCTGTTAAAAACAAAACAAATTAATAGGAGATTATATGATAATGTCACTAATGCGTTTGCGGAATCCAGTTATACATATGTATACAATATTTTTAAAGATATTTTTGATCAATCCAAGATGGCATACAAATTTAAAATATGTCCAAATCTTCGGTTAAACAACAAAATTATTTGTATAAGCAAAAATGAAATGGCCCCAGAACGTCTGCAAGCCATATATAATGAAAAATGAGCGTTCTATAGGGAGAATAATTTTGTTATAATTGCCACTGATGCCTCTATCAATGAGCATTGTGTTGGGTTAGGCATTGAAAATGTCACAGATAAATATAAGAAAATGTATAAGATTAATCAAAGATTGTCTTCCGTTTGTGCAGAACTCTTTGCATTAAAAATAGCTTGTCAATTAGTTAGTAATCGAGAGTACAAAAAAGTTGTGATTTTCACGGATAGTATGGGTGCCATATCAATGTTAAAGGATAAAAACTCTAAATCGTACTTAGTGTGTGATATACACAGTATTTTGTACAATTCTTGTATTGATAACATAGAAATTGTATGGGTTCCTGGACATAAGGGCATAAAATGCAATGAGGAGGCTGATGAAACTGCAAAGAAAGCTATTTTAGAAGGAAATCCATATAGGATTAGGACTTATCAAGAAAAGAAATTTTTCGAACTGGAATGATCACTATAAGGACATATCAGTGGAAAAGGGTAGGTTTTTTGCTGAATTATATCCTGATATACCTGAGAAGCCATGGCATACTCACTTAAACTGGAAAGCTAGTGATATTAAGTTAATAAATAGACTGATGACAGGACAGAGTATCAAGCAACGTGTGTGATAGATGTAATTTACCTGAATCTGCTGAGCACCTCCTATTTTACTGCCAAAGACTATCTTCACTAAGAAGAAAATATAAAATCTTTAATATTTTCAGAAACTTAAAGGATCTTTTGCTTTCGAAGGAACCTTTATATTACAGAGAGCTTGCGAAATTTGCAAGAGAAGCTGGTTTTGATTTTTAAATTATATTTAAATTAACTCATAAATATTAAATAATAAATATTCTTGTTTTAAAGAGTATCAACTGCCAACCTCATATGCCCTGGAAGTGCCTCGCGCCTTGCCAAGACCGCACCTTGTATCTGGTCTATACGGTTGTGAAACTGTGACCAACATATCATCATCCTCGCGGTGATTAAAGCCAAAAAAAAAAAAAATATACAAAACAAAAACATGTATGTTGTACAAAAGTGAATTAAAACATTGAAAATAAACTAACTAAATTAAATCTATTTTCAGGAGCAGCTGGGGCGGTTTAAAGGCCATCCTCTCGTCAACAGCGCAGGGAGGCCGAGTCAGTGGGCGGCCAATAAGTGTAGGTCACCAATTAATAGCAGGTGAGTGTGTGTGTGTTTGAGTAGGGACGGCAAAAATTGGATTCTGCCAGTATTAAATGAAAATTCTTTTATATGCAGGTGACGAATGGGTTGTGTGCACACACTCATAATGTGGGCACAATAGGAGCAGGCTGCAGCCTGCACACACATAGCAGCCGCATCTCATCCATCCGTCAGGCGTACACACGCACACACCACACACGCAGATGTGCAGCCAGTGCACGTGCTTGTGCATGTGTGTGTATGTATGTATTTTATTGGCAGTTGCCAATATAGAGGAAATTCATATCAATTTGGAATCGGTGGCCATTCCACAGCGGGTCATCTGATGGACCTCAAACTGGTGCGGACTGCACCTAGGGCGGCCAGAACGTCATCCTGATTAATTTTTGGACCCAAATTTTTATACTCTGTACCGAAGATACACAGAGTATATTGGGTTTGTGCAATTGTATGTAACAGCCTAAAGGAAGCATCTCCGACCCTATAAACTATATATATTATTGATTACCATCAACAGCCGAGTCGATATAGCCATGTCCGTCTGTCCGTATGTCTGTCTGTTCGTATGAACAAACAGATCTCAGAGATGGTAAGAGTTAGAGGTTTGAAGTGTATGGAACATATAATTCTATTACCAGCAGGCAGATCAAGTTTATTTTTAATTTTTGCCACGCCCCCTGCTTCCTCTACAAATTAAAAAAAACCTAATAACTCCTACAATTTTGAAGATAAATAGTTCGAACATTCTAGACATATATTCTACTACTCATTATTTATCGACCCGCCATTCATCGTTTTTCGACTCGAAAAGAAAATTCAAAGCAACGAAGTGAGCAAAGTGAGAGCGAGAGGGCAATAGCTTTACTGGTAATTTCGCCAATGACTGCCGCTTATGGTTTCCCCTCCTTCGCTCACATAGATATTTTTGTAAGGAGGCAAAGACCAAGTATGAGAGAAGCTATGTAATTGAGATGGCCTGCGCTCTGAAATCTCGCGTGATTCCTGCGTGACTAATATAAATACGTTTATGTTAATAGGAAATTATATAAAAATTTTATAATTTTACGAGTTATGTACTAGGGTACTTCTGCTCATTATTATTTATCGAGCCCCCATACATCGTTTTCCAACCAGATAAACGATAGTCAAAAGAGTTGCCACCCCCCAGATTTTTGAAAAACCTCACACTTTAAAGTTATCAGCTACATACAAACAGGAGCATATTACGGTCGGTGGACCGAATTTCACTTGTTTTGCCTGATAGCCGAATTCACCAGTAGCTTTTGGATTTCGTGATAGTCCTGAGGGGTCAACTGGTGCCCATATAGCTGGTGCGGATTGCACCCAAGGCGGCCATAAAAAGCTTTTTCTGCAACAAAATAAATGCCCATATGGTTGCAGAGGCGACAGTACAGGTGTTGTGTTATTATTTTGTGTTGGTAGCAGTCGTAGTAGATTTGGGCATCCATCAGCGGGTCGTCTGGGGCCCTCTCAAACCAGTGCGAATTGCACCTAGAGTAACCGTAGAGTCATCCTTTTGGTTGTGTGGACCCAATTTGGTGCCTGGATAGGCGTTTAAAGATGATTTATTTCTGTTTTTTAATTTTGTTTTATGGCTTTATGGCAGCAGCTTTATTATTAAATTATTAATTAATTATTAAAGATAACTAAGGTACAAATTTTATATCAAAAAATCGCCAACTGAATAGATGCACTAAAAAAATATCATCAATCGTATAGTCATACAAATAAGATGTAGTACGGTGAAAAGTCATGTATTTACATTTATCCTTATTGAGTGGGAAGATTATTAAGCAAGCACCACTTATTAAGATAATTTAAGTCCCATTGCAATAATAGAGCTGCCACCGGGTCATCAAATGACATACAGTAGGCTGATTTCTACCGTCTGCCAAAAGGGGTAGCTGACCAAAAGCTGGCCTCCAATGCTGTCCCAGAGGCCAAACTCAAAACTGTAGCCAGCGCTGCTGCTTCCAGTAGTGGAAGATAACTTGGTTGGCCTTGGATAATCAGAAGAAGAAGAATACTAAGGAAAATACCTTGTTAACACTAAGTCTTACTATTATTCACCAAATCGTACCACAGGCCGTAGCAACACACTGCTGCCTTGATTAAATAATCCGAATAAAGTTTTTGTAGAACTAGTAAATAAGTCTTTGTTGGGGGACAACGACACTTCGAACTTGAATTACGTTAATATTTAATTTATATCTCGCAACTACTCCCGTTGCTTCCAAAATACCGTATGAATTTATCCCAGGCTGGCAACGCCAGTCCTGCTCTCAATTACCTCTTCATTCTCCTACTTATTACTCTTTAGACTTCATTAAGCTCTTGTACATTCTCACTTAGTTAGTATGACAGACCCACCACAGCGAACATCGGCACGAACCATTAATAAACCTTATTATAACGTGAAGCGATTCACTTTTCCTTCACAACCGGCAGCAACTGGGGAGTCAAGACTAAAATCTCAATAAACTGGCTGAGCAAGGCACACATAATGGCGACCGTGACAGGACACAGCTTGTTTCCAGATAAGTTGTGTTCCAATTAAGATCAGCTGATTCTCATTTAATTCTCCAAATTATTGGCTGCTCAGATTGCTGTATGGAGTTCTGAGACATCATCTGAAGATCAACTGGACTCGGATACTGGCGATTATTTCATAATTTCATCCCTAACTTAGCCAAGGGCACGGGACATCGTAACCCCACCCCCCTTCTACAACTCTCCACGCACTTTAGCTAGCTAGTTGCCTTCAAAAAACAACCGCAAGCAACAAATAAATTGGCACACATACCCACAGAATTAGCGTTACCGTTTTCATACGATCACACACGTATATCTGTCTGTAAGTTTGTCTCCTATACACCCAGAAATTGCTCCGTTAGTTTGTACTTTTGTTCAACTTTGCATCACATTCGTCGCCACCCGATATACAGGGTGCAGAAGATTAGACACATGAGCTGAAGTACGCATTTTACGTAGGTACATTTGTAAACGAACAGACATACAAACGTAGCAAAGTAGAATTGGCCATAAAAAAGACAATTTAAAGTTATTAAAGGTTGATTTGTGCTGTAAGCTTTGGTTCTGCTGCGTAGGTTTACTGAGTCACGTACTCTCACATTGAATTTTCTCTACATCGACTTATCTACATCGCTGGTTACCTACATACATGCAACATGATGGCTGGCAACAACGAAGAAAATCAACAAACCAACCTCCTACAACTCAACAAAACAAACCAAGCTACGACAATCGAATCAAAATTGGTTAGTCTTCGATCACAAAGAATCTTGTTTGAGAGAGACATATTAGAACATACAACAAGGTAAAGGCAGATGGGACTCATGAGGACAGGGGCGTAGCTTAACATGTAGATACACTCATAGTATATCCCACTCACCGTCAGTTATCTCAAATTCAGACTCAAATTAAAAATTTAAATAGCATAGATAGCGAACGTGCAGTATCAGGAGAACGACCAGCGGCTAAGGTTAGCCTCAATAGCGTTGAGATTGGACAGGCGACCCAAACGAACATTGTGGAGCAGCAACTGTCATTAACGAATAGATTGTCAAACTAAGATTGCCTCACTCTCGACGGCAAATACGCAACTAAACGCTCAAAAGTTCATTCGACAATCTAGTTCATAACGACCCTCACGTACCCACAATAGATAAATTTAATCACCTATTGAGTTGTTCGTCCGGATCTGCACTAGAGGTTGTGCAAATCCTTCCAGATAACAGATGATAATTATACAAAGGCTTATAGAACGTTTAAACGCGCGCGTTACGACAACGACGTTCTAATTTTTCAAGATTGTATCAAGTCTTTTTGTTCTACCAGTTAATGAAGCATCCAGAAGCGATGGCATTGGGTAAAGGCTCATAGACAATGCGTCCGCCATTCGGGGAACTGCTGTCCATCGGATTCATGAGGAAATTATGAATGCGGTACTGACCTTGGTTCTGGCAAAGGTAGATTTCGGAACAAAATCTAAGAATGATGAAAAGGTAAAAGTTGAAAACTTTCGACATGGAGGATTGCTGGGTAATATCCCCAATCGCTGCCAATTTCTAGAAGGACAAAAGGCTTGGCTTTCAACTAGAACAGCGCAACTCTACTCAAAGAAATACAGCCATCGGGCTCAAAGGCCTTTTGTGAGCACGGCAGCAGAATGTATACACTGCTTACTCAAATGGGTACCATAGGACGGTGCAAAGCGGTTTTCATAGAATTGTCTTCCCCAACAACGAATGATAATTAGAAAGGCTGAAGTTTGCTTCCAACTGCCTTCATAAGGGACACAGGGGTTAATAACTGCCAGTCCAAGTCTCGATGAGTATGGGGATCGCATCACTCACTGCTGCATTACTTTCTGTACAAACATTAAGTTCAAACACACCACAAATGGTGCTTCAAGGAACACATCATCGAATCAAGAAGTATCTGTCCATATCCGAATAGTGGGCAAAGGCTTACTTGCTCGAAGGCTAGATATGGAATAATTCCGACTGCTCTTGTTCAAATCGGTAGAGAGTGGGATTTGTCGATTTACTGAGCACTGCCATAGATTCGTGCTCAGAGGTAAGCTTTATTACGGAAGAAAACTGCAAAAATGGTTGCAGCCTGATAGGCGTAGAGTGCACCAAGAAGTTAAAGGAATTTCTGATGGCAGACAAACCATAAATTAATGTGAATCTAATAGAATATGAATCTCTAGGACATATGTCCCTGGTTAAGAAATCGTGGTGATGCCAATGAACTCACTTCACATCCCACATCACTGTGTTTTAAGCAACAGAGTCTTCGCGTCGTGTATTTGATGCATCGGCAAAAACAAGTTCAGACCAGTCATTGAATGAACTATTGACAGTTGGGCCAATGATCCAACAAGATTTGGGCTAACAACCTTTAGCATTTCGTCTAAACAAGTAATGCACCACTGGAGAGATATCAAGAAGATGCATCAATTTGTCATGCACAATGGAGACCTGATAAAACAGCAAATCCAGACATACGAATTAAACACAATTACGGCACCATTTCTCGCCATAAGAGGACTCACCACATCGCTGAACACTGAAACGGAACATCCAGGGCGCTGCAACCTTGCGTGGCGCATACGTCGATGACGTGCTGACTGGCGCAGATACGATAGACGAACTGCAACATAAGAAGGATGACATAATCAAACTATTATCCATATGGATTGCACCACGAAATTCGCGGCAATCTCCTCAAATCATTCCAACGTTCAAAGACGGGGCATCATCGCTGAGGATCCAGATGTTATGAAAACGCTGGGAATTGCACGGCGGTCGAGCTTAGATGTCTTTGTATTTCGATACAAATTGTAATCCACACGAATCGTAGCACGCCGACATTTTGTCTGTCAAGTACGAATGTTTGATCTATTAGGGATCGTCACCCCGGTAACATACGCTGCAAAATTTTATTTCAGGATCTCACACTACTGGGACTAGAGTGGATACACTAATTGATAAGGGAGCTTCGTTGGAAAGAGCTACCACAGAACTATCCGACTGACCGCATCTGCAGACCCCTCGCGATTGTTCCACACATCACTTAAACCTACATTGGAAATTCGCGGGTTTTCCGACGCATCCGAACGAGCGTTTGGATGTTGCTATACGTTCGAACGGAAAACTACGGAAGGAATCAAGGTCAATTTGCTGATCGCAAATCAAAGGCTGCACCCACTAAAGTGCAATCACCCGGGGCTCGAACTTTGCGCGGCAGTATTGCTTAACCGAACATGGCAGAAATTGGCATCGAAATTAGAAAATATGTGGAGCACGTATATTTGGAACGGATTCAAAAATTGTACTCCAGTGGATGAACATGCACGCATCCAAACTACATTGTTTTGTGGCTAATAGAGTTTTCGAGTCGCAACAGAACAAAGGCGACATAACGTGGAAATATGTCCCTTCAGCAAAGAATCCAGCCGATATAGTGTCCTGAGGGTGTCGCGCACAAGATCTACCTCCAATATATGGGCTAACAGGCCAGAATTTGAGTCATTCATCTGACAAATGGTCAAACCAAATCGAGCCACTCCCACCGCCTATATAGAAGCTCACATGAAAACACATAGTCTGTAACAACCTAAACGGCACGTAGCTACCATCAACCCTTAAATGCATTATAAACAAGTGTTCATCGTACACTCGGATCCTACGAACCTACCGACATTACATATCGTGGCGTTAACAAAACCAAACCTGATACTACTCTACACCAGAAGACACTATTCATACCTGCATAGAATTGAATCCAAACCTTTGATACTGTTATTATTCACAAATTCACAAGAATCATATGCAGCAGAACTAATAGTTTAGGAAAATAATACGTTACAGCCTAGCTTACAACGGCTTTCGCCATTTGTACACAAATGACCCTAAGTTGAAGTGTGTGATGATAGTGGGTGGTAGGTTAGCGCAGGCAGAACTACCATATAACTAAGGCTTACTACCGCAGAAACATCGTTTCACAAAAACTTTTTTGGAATTCTACATAGCACACTCCACATGCAGGCCCCAGAATTCTTCTTCAATACTTAGGAAATAGGTGGTAATCAATGCAAGGGAATTGATCAAAAAGTGGTACTGCACAGTGTGTTCCACTACAAACCACCTTCAGGCAACAATTATGGGAGACCTACCGGCAGATCGATCACTGGAGGAAGACCATTTTTAGTCAACGTCGTCGATTTCGCATATTTTTACAACATACAGATTCAGAGGCAAACCACCCAGTATAAACCTATTGCGCCATATTTGTTTGCTTCTCATCGGCAAAGTACATCGAATTAGTATCGGAGCTGTCTACAAACGCCTTTCTTTGCATCCGAAGATTTGTCGCCAGACGTGGGATTCCTTCCGTCTATTTTGTGACAACGCAACAAAATTTCGTTGGCGCGGCCACGAAAAATATCGGGATTTAAAGATCAAATCCTTAACACGATTGCTATCGATCTCCATAATGTTTTTGCATAATAAAGGCTTGACTTCTCCTTTATTCCACTAGAGCTCCCACTTTGGAGGCCTCTGGGAGGCAGCGGTGAAATCGGCAAAATCATTGGCTCTCAAGAACATGGCGGAGGCGCACTAACCTTTGAGGAGCTTCAGACCCTGTTTATCGACGTCGAGGCCATAGTAAACTCCAGACCGATTTCACCAGCCACAGACGATCCAAATGATACGGGCGCAATCACGCCAGCGCATCATTAATTGGGCTCCGTTAACTAGCGCACCTGGAGAGCATCTTTACCACAACAGCGACAATCCTGAGAAGAAACTTAGATACCTTGACCGGTGGCAGAGGACAACGTATTTAAAGCAGCACTTGGGCATTGTGGCAGCGAGATTATCTTCATGCTCTCCAACAGCGAGGAAAATGGACCAAGGAGCAGCCAAACATTTCTGAGGGTCAACTGGTAATCGTTCAAGACAAACACCGCCCCAGCATTGGTTGTTAGCAAGAGTCGTGGGCAGCCATTCCTGAAAGACGGAAAGGTCCGGGCTTTACCGCAAACCAATAAGGGGAGTTTTTCGTCGCCCGATCCAGATGCTGGCACCTCTTTCCCTCCCCGCACACCAATTAGTCCTGAAAGTTGCACTTTTCAACGCGGGGAGTGATGTTGAGGGACAACGACACTTGAATTTAATTTACGTTAATATTTGGATTTATATCTATATCGAATACTATTCTTTAAGCTGCACTTAACTATCGTATGAATTTATCCCAGGCTGGCAACGCCAGTCTGCTCTCATTTACTTTCTCTTTATTCTCCTACTTATTACTCTCAGGACTTCATTAAGCTCTTTGTACATCTCACTTAGTTAGTAATACAGACCCGCCACAGCGCGAACATCGGCACGAAGCCAGTTAATAAACCTTATTATAACGAGAAGCGACGCATTTTTCCTTCACAACCGGCAGCAACTGGGGAGTCATAGGCGTTTGAACGGATCAGTGAAGATCCAAAATCTCAATTTAAACTGGCCGAGAAAGCGGCCTTATCGCTATATAGAAGCCAAGATGTGTTTATAGCATTTTCAATAACGTGGATTGGCCGAAGGAAATGCCCTTGAGACTTGTACATATATTATACAATTTATTTGGGAATTTGTAAAAAACTATTTAACTTCGTTAAAAACTTAAAAAAATACATTTTGTGTGAAACCATCGTAATAACTAGACAGCGAACTATGCATATTTTCAGAAAGAATTTTATCTTAGTAGGCCAAAGAATTGGTTTCTTAAAAAGAACCTTTTGTGATATGAGCAGGCCATTTAGTCCGTGTTTACACGATGAAGTTTGCTTCATGAGCTCTCATCGATTTCGTTTTGAAGCATCTTCAAAAACTTCATGCGCATTTAGATCAAGTAGTTTGCTTCTAGAGTTCGATTTCCATTTGCCTGAGAACACGAGTTGTCGATAAGCAAATAACCCACATCAACCCTGTATCAGTTTAATCGAAACAAAGAAAAGGAGAATTATCGAAAAGCTTCACGCCACGGTAGGTCATGAAGCTTTGCCAGCTTCGGCTGCCCTCTCACCTCTTTCCACAATCAAAACATCATGAAGAACTTCAGAAGGATACTTTATCGTGTAAATGCGAACTAAGTGTATTTATTCTGCCTCTTCAACACCTTTAACCTGGCCAACTAGGATTAAATTCAATCTGAAAATACGCAAAAACCCTCTGTCTAGTGATAGCTCAAACGAGAAGGCAAAGCTAACTTCGACTGTGCCGAAGTTTTAATTCACTTGAAAAACTTTACTCCAACTGATTTAACCTGTAAAATATATATAGGATATAGATATCAGATATTTAAAATTTTTAAATCATTTGATAATAAAAATTTGATACCATACAAAAAAAACTTTTCTTAGTAAAACACATTTTCCTACCGATCGGTCCTATGGCAGCTATATGCTATAGTCATCCGATTTTGATAAATTTTCGCAAATTATGTGAAAGCATATATTACTAATATATACTAAGATTGGGGACGCTACGATAGAAAACAAAAAGTTTTTCTCACAAGCGCTAGTTTTTTGACCGACCGTTTCTATGGCAGCTATATAATATAGTCATCCGATTTTGATAAATTTTTACTGTATTATGTGAAAGCATAGAATACTAACATATACCAATATAAGTGACGCTACGATGGAAAACAAAAAAGTTTTTTGACCGACCGTTTCTATGGCAGCTATATGCTATAGTGATCCGATTTTGATAAATTTTTCCAGAACGGTGAGGAAGCATATAAAACAAATATATACCACGATTATTGACGCTACTATGGAAAACAAAAAAGTTTTCTAACTAAAACTAGTTCTTAGAATGATCGTTCCTATGGAAGCTATATGATATAGTCATCCGATCCGGCCGGTTCCGACATATTAGTTGCGTGCAGTAAAAAGAAGACTCTGTGCAAAATTTCAGCTCGATAGCTTTAAAACTGAGGGACTAGTTCGCGTAGAAACAGACAGACGGACGGACGGACAGACGGAATTGAACTCAGCTCGTCGTCCTGATCAAGAATATATATAGTTTATGGGGTCGGAAATGAATATTTCTATGCGTTACAAACTTCTGGGCAAAATTAATATACACTTTTCAAGTGTATAATAAAATGCGCCATGATTAGTGACGCTACGATGGAAAACAAAAAGTTCTTCTCACTAGAACTAGTTTTTTGACCGGAGCTATATGCTATAGTGATCCGATTTTGATAAATTTTTCCAGAAATGTGGAAGCACATAAAACTATCATATACCAAGATTAGTAACGCTACGATGGAAAACAAAAAATTTTTTCTTATTAGATCTAGTTTTTTTACCGATCGTTTATATGGCAGTTATATGATATAGTCATCCGATCCGGCCGGTTCCGACATATTAGTTGCGTGCAGTAAAAAGAAGACTCTGTGCAAAATTTCAGCTCGATAGCTTTAAAACTGAGGGACTAGTTCGCGTAGAAACAGACAGACGGACGGACGGACAGACGGAATTGAACTCAGCTCGTCGTCCTGATCAAGAATATATATAGTTTATGTGGTCGGAAATGAATATTTCTATGCGTTACAAACTTCTGGGCAAAATTAATATACACTTTTCAGGGTATAAAAGGCATTATTATCATCGGCAATATCAATTGCTGCTGAACAAGAAACCCAGTCCATTTTACGACTTGAATTGTGTGCCGCATATCTATCGACCACACGTCAAGTTCGAATCGAGAGTGTGCAGTTCACTACACTGTAACAATACGCCGCCTTCTACTCAAATGATCTACAAAATGATGCAGTTGTCATTTTTAAAATTCAAAGAAGCGAATTTTAGAAAGAGTTTCCAAACAGTAAAATAAACAAGCCCTTCAGTAAAGGGATTATGCCATTTATTTAGAAATTCTGTGAAGCAGGACGAAATAGCTCTTTAATCAAATAAGCGATTTTACTGCGGAATAAAAACCAATTTGTCACTCTATATCTTGGGCATCTCCACTATAAAAATTGTCTATTAATCGGAAAAACTATGCTTGGTCTTCTTAGGTTACAAATTTGGATTGTAAATGCCCGTCAAGAATGCTGTTCAAAAATGTATCCATTGCTTTTGCTAAAAGCCTACACAGAAATAAATTTAAGTTGAAAACCCCTAAAATCCGCTGTCTACTAATAAGTCAGGTTATAGAAAATTTATCTGAGTTTAAGATCACTAGTGCAGTGCAGATTATTGAAGTGAATCAAATGAAGGGGCTGGCTAACTTCGTTAAATTGAGGCCTTAAATAGGTTAAGTTAGGTTGCGATGGCTGAGAGAGACAAGCCACTCTCCCACTTAGGCCTCTTGGGCCCTTTGCGATGCCATATATATTCCTTGTTAACCCTTTATTATATTAATTTTGCCCAGAAGTTTGTAACGCATAGAAATATTCATTTCCGACCCCATAAACTATATTCTTGATCAGGACGACGAGCTGAGTTCATTTCCGCTTGTCCGTCCGTCCGTCTGTCTGTCCGTCTGTCCGTCTGTCTGTCTGTCTGTTTCTACGCGAACTAGTCTCTCAGTTTGAAAGCTATCGAGCTGAATCTTTGCACAGAGTCTTCTTTTTACTGCACGCAACTAATATGTCGGAACCGGCCGGATCGGATGACTATATCATATAACTGCCATAGGAACGATCGGTCTAAGAACAAGTTCTAGTTAGAAAAACTTTTTTGTTTTCCATCGTAGCGTCTCCAATCGTAGTATATATTTGCTTTATATGTTTCCACACAATTCTGACAAAATTTATCAAAATCGGATGACTATAGCATATAGCTGCCATATAAACGGACGGTCAAAAAACTTCTTCTAGTGAGAAAACTTTTTTGTTTTTTCGTATCGTCCCCAATCTTGGTATATATTAGTTTTATATGCTTTCACATAATGTTGAAAAAAATTATCAAAATCGGATGACTATAGCATATAGCTGCCATAGGACCGATCGGTAGGAAAATGTGTTTTACTAAGAAAATTTTTTTTTTGTGGTATCAAATTTTTATTATCAATGATTTAAAATTTTTAAATATCTGATATCTATATCCTATATATTTTTTCCAGTTAAATCAGTTGGAGTAAAGTTTTTCGTGTATTAAAACTTCGGCACAGTCGAAGTTAGCTTTGCCTTCTCGTTAATATTGAGGTGGGTCCTCTGAACTGAACCATTGTGTGGACAGAATAAACTTAAGTAGAGCTGGGATTTCTAGCACGGATATTTCAGAAAGGTTGAGCAAAAAGGGGTGACCTAGGATTCTAAGTCTTCTTCTGCTTAGGGCGGGACAATGACAGAGAAGATGTTGTACTGTTTCTTCCTCCTCTTCATATCTGCAGCTTCTGCAGAAATCATGGCTACGCCAAGGCGGGCTGCGTGTCCGCCGATGAGACAGTGACCCGTCAGTGAGCGATTTCGCGTTATTGTTATAGTGAAGCGAGTCATAGTAAAAACATGCCTTTAGAGCTGCTTTTTTGACTGTCAGAGTATATGAAGACGCTTCCTCCTTTGACCGGCAGTGTTTAGTAGATGGCAGCCTCCTGGATGGCCACCATCTCTGCTTGGTACACACTACAGTGCACACTGGCTCCAATTGACAAAATTTTGGCATAAATTAAAAAAAAAATGTTGGAATATAAGAAAACAAGTTAATTGCCCTTAAAGGTAAAAGAACCATGTACCAAAATAACAAGTTCAAAATATTTGCGGTGGATTCCTGGAATTTTCGAACGACCCTGTAGTTGAGTTTTTTTTCTGCAATCATTTTATTCTGCTTTTGTTTCTGCAGCAAGTGTACTTTAAAATGATGAAATCAGATATTAATATCAAGTTAAATAATAGTCTTTAAATGGAAAATTAAGCGTCAGGTATGTCTTATTATAAAGAAAGAGAAAAGTTTATGCTTTTATGAGTTGTTTGTTTGTTTTTATGTGATGTTGCTGTGCTGTTTTTTAAACGAACCTAACCTAAAAGTCACGAGTTTTGTGGAGTAAAAAGTTTTAAGCTACTCCAGTATTCTCGCACCTAAAGATGCAAATATGTTCATCTGAATGTATATAATATAGCGTAATCAACCGCATTTGCTCATTTTTGCTCGTTTGCGAAATATTTGTTATTGTTGCAGGCAACTTTGAATTTAAACACGCTGAAATGTTTCCAAAATGGATTGAAGGTGGTCGTAAATCGTAGATAACTTCTGATTGATCTTTAAAACGATTGTTAAAAAATCTTAAACCAATGGAAAATCAGCTAATTCTAATCGAAATCTGTTATTATATCACTTATATTAAAAAGAATCTGACAAAATGCATTAGACTCATTGCAAGATTCAACCAAGAACATTCTAAATGGCTTTAACCAAGGTCGTCGAGGAAGATGATTCATTAAGAAATGCCAAAGGACGCCCATTTGATCTATGAAGAAGGTGGAATGCGTTTATAAAGAATAAAAGCTGCAAATATTTTCATAAAGCAAAGTCAATACAGTTATAACTCACGAACACAAAAAATTTTAGGTACAACATTTTATTAAACTTTTAAAAATTGTTTAATATATCGTTTGTTAGAAGAAAATCAAGCTATATTATGCAGGAAATATTTTAATTGTATTATGTGAACAAATTTGGAAAATTAATTTTAACATGAAATCGTAATGTTATATGGGCGGTTCAGGTGGGCGTCGGATCGGTCGTATCTTATATATGATATTACAATTAAATGTTCCAAGTTACAGCCCTCTTACTATTACCCTATATGGCGAAATACGAATTTAACGTATTTGTCAATATTAACACTTATACGCGAATAAAGTTATCGTGATAGTTACCCTGAAAATTTTTGTCTCACGGATAAAGTAATATGCGTCGATCTGGCAACACAATTTTTTATAATTTCCATCATGCGCGAATGCCCTTTCCGGTAACGACGCACAAAGTTTGATGCCCCGCTCCTGGCTTTGCCCCAGCAAAAATTAATTTTCCCACCATTCAGAATTTTAAATGTTTGACATATTTAATTAATCCCACCCATGTGGCAACTCCTCGCACAGAGTTGCTTTTGAGGCAGTGGTAAGTTTTTTTAGGCCACGGTAAATAAATACGCGTACCGTGCGTATAAACGGGGCATCTTTAATTTTTGCCAAAATCCTCAGGCAGTGGTCGGGAAGACGGAACGAAATTTAAATCTAAGTCAGGGGAGAATACACCCCGCCTATTTTTTATTGAGCTTAGAGCCATCCGTGTAGATGTTGATGGCGTTGGCTCTGCTATGTGGAAGGGCATCCCAGTCGAGTCGGCTTGGGATGTTGACATCGCATAGATTGTCGAATGTCAATTGTGGTGTGCACTAGTCTAAGGTCAATGGTATACCCGCATGAGTCGAGGTTAGCCGAGTGTCACGAAGTACCCTTCCAGGCACAAGTTTCTCGTAATCTGATCGCTGTTGTGATCGCCAGTTGCTTTGCTACGAGGTCGAGTGGTAGTAGATGGAAAATAGTGTTTAGTGCTTCAGATGATGTCGTTCGGAGAGCGCCACTCATGCATATTTCCGCGCTTCTTTGCACTCTATTTAAGTTGTTCTGAGTTGTTTGTTTCTCGAGCGCTGGCCACCATACCAGTGCTCCGTAGAGTAGTATGGGGCGAACTACGGCTGTATAAAGCCAATTTACTATTGATGGGAGAAACCCCACTTGCGGCCTATGGCTTTTTTGCACGAAAATAGGGCAATGGTCGCCTTTTTATGCGTTCGATAATGTTGTCGTTCCAGAGTAGTTTCCTATCTAAACGACTCCTAGGTACTTGGCGCTGTCTCCAAATACCAGACTAATTCCATTGATTTTGGGATGGATAAGGCTAGGAATTTTGTACTTTCTGGTGAATAGACTAGTTCCGTTTTGCTTGGGCTTACACCCAAACCACAAGATGACGTCCACTGTGCTAAAGTTATCAGTGCGGTCTGCATTAGGTCACACAGCGTCTGTGGGAACATTCCACCTTTGAGAATTGCAATATCATCCGCGTAAGCCACCACCACATGTCCTCCTCCTCCATGAGCCGCAGAAGTTGGTTAACCGTTACGACCCATAGTAGTGGAGAAAGAACACCTCCTTGAAGAGTGCCTCTATTCACAAATCTGTGAGCAGTTATACCGCCAAGATGTGAATACACCGACCTGCTGGTTAGCAATTGACCGATGAATCTGATCAGCGGCATATCTGTTCTACATGTGCCAAGGCAGAGGTGATGGCGTTAGGTTGGACATAATTAAAAGCACCCTCAATGTCAAGGAATGCCACTAGAGAGAAGTCTTTCAATTCAAGAGATTTTTCAATCTGTGAGACAAGAGAGTGAAGAGCGGTTTCTGTAGATCTACCCTTGCTATACGCGTGCTGTGTTTGTGTTAACAGAGAGGGGCATATAGTTAGCCTCAAGTGGACATCTATTAGTCTTTCCAGGGTTTTAAGAAGGAACGAGGATAGGCTGATTCGCCTATAACCGTTTGGCTTAACGTGTGAAGCCCTTCCAGCTTTCGGTATAAAAACAACTTTAGTTTCTCTCCATCTAGTGGGGATGAAGTTGACCTTAAGACAGCTTACATATATTGTTTGAAGCCATGTCGTAGTATGCCCAATGGTGTGTTGTATTTGGCAGGAAATACGCCATCAGGACCTGGCGATTTAAGGGGTTTGAAACGAGTCGATTGCCCACCTAATCCTGGTGTCTGTGACTATATCTTGGTTATAAGGCCTAGAGAGGTCGGTTAGCCTAGCGCTGTGTTCTTGGTTTGAGGAGCATTCAGGAAAATGGGTGCTTAGTAAAAGGTCTAGAGATTCTTCGCTGGTGTCGGTCCAGCTACCATCTGATTTTTGTAAAAGTCCTGGCGATGTTGGTGAGGTTGCCAAGATCTTCCGCAGACGAGTGCGTCGGAAGTGTGTGTTCTATATTACTACAGAATTGGGCCCAAGATGATCGCTTGGCCCTTCTAATGGCTTTCTTTGTATGTGCTAAGTCTTTGTTTGTATGACTCCCAAGCGGTTGTTTGGTCATTATGTTTAGCTTTGTTAAAAGCGTGTCTGCAATCTTTCCTGAGTTTGTCCAGATCTGCAGACCACCATGGTGGTTAGAAAGTGGATTTTACTTTCCGGGGGACAGGCCTTGTCAAATGAGTCAGTGTACGCCGTGGTAAGCGTTTCTACAAGCTCGTTCATCGGGTTTCCAGTACTTGGTATTTAAGGTGGGTTCGATTTAAGCTTTTGGTTAGGAAGTAGTTGTGAACTTCCCAGTTGGTCTTTTTAGGGTTTTGTATCTTTTGGGTGAAGGACATTTGTTTGATAGTATGAACTCTATATATCGATGATCCGAGAAGGAGTGCTTCAGTCAGCACCTTCCATGATACGAGTTGATAATAGAGATCATCAGAGATAATGGTAATATCAAGAACTTCTTTTCTATTTTTAATGATGAAGGTGGGATCATCACCATTATTGGCTATATGCATATTTGTTTGCAGTAAATAATTGTAGAGTGACTCACCGCGGTCGTTGATGTCTGTACTGCCCCATAGTGTGTGGTGTGAGTCGGCATCGCCTCCTAAAATAAGGCTCGTGTTTGGTTTGCTTCCGATTAGGTCCTGGATTAACTTAGGTGGTGGGGGGCTCTCGCTGTCAAAAGCCATATAAAAAGATGCCAGCCTGAAGGTTGAACTCTCCAGTTCCGGCCGACTGTTGTGATGTCTCCATCACTGTACTGAGGAAGTAAAAGTGTACTTAACTGCTTCTTGGTTAAGATGCATGAACGAATTTTTCCCTTACCCTTGGTGTGGAAAAGGTTGTATTTGGAGACCGCAAGCCGTTGATTCTGTCACCAGAAATCCACGGCTCCTGGACAGGGTTATATCTACTTCGCCTAAGGATAGGCGAAGTAGAAGTGAAGCGGTTGCTGCTTTAGAATGGTGCAGGTTAATCTGTAGCACCCGAACCATTAGTGTGATGCGTCACCGTCTCTCTTGTCAGAGTTCCGTCGAGATCCTCCGATTGGAGAAGCTCCTGTTCCGTGTATTGGCGCCCGAAAGATGGTCCATAGTCTGAACCTGCAGAAATGTAGCCACAGTGTTCCTCTGGTGGGGAAATACGCTCTACATCCATCTCCTCGTCACTGCTCTCGTCCACCTCAACGCTTGCTGTAAGCTTTGCAAGCGCAGTTGTGTCCGTCTTTTATATTGTCATATAAATTCTTTGAACGCATAGTTTAAGACTCCATCGCAATTATTTATAAACTCAACTGAGTCGTTATCAATCTGGAAAATAACCAAAGTGGTTGCTGGGTGAACGCTCCACCTTGATCACCCTCCAGTTACTGGTAGGAGCACTTGGATTAAGAAATCCTCAGTAGTTGTAGGATCTTTCTGGTTCCGCTGCGAACGGTTAACCAAGCTCGAGCCCTCGGACAGGATGGTATGTCCTTAGCATCAACGACCCTCAATCTGCATTAGGGTAAACCCGCCAACCTTGGCTATAGCGGCCCTATAAAGATCCACTGATCTTCGTCCTCGCATGCTACCAGTCGAATATTTCGTGGAACCATCCTATGCTATAACAGCACGGGGGTGGCCCAGGGTTCTCCAGCAGGACATCAAGGGTAACGCGGCTTGTTTCGGTAATCCACTTCCAGTGGTGTCTTGGGATCGTTCCGGTTGGATTGTTCCATCCTATTACACCCACAATCTTCTTGTTTTTGGCAGCCTCAGCAAAGGAGATCTGGAGAGGGGCACCGTGCGTCTTCGGTCTTTTGGATGACATCGGTTGATGTTCCTCCATAGACCGATTTCTTTTTGCAGTAGGTGGCTGTTCAATAGGAGTTGGTAAAGGCCGATCGTGTTTTGGCGCCGACGCCTTTGGGTGGGGACATGTCCAGAGAAAGTTTGGTAAGGCTTCTCTAGCCCAGGCTATGTCCTCCTGAACCTTTACCCTTCCTTAGACGTCTGGTCTCCTGATTGGGTTGGTGCCAGACGTTTCAGGATTCTGTACGCCTTGCCCTGGTCCTCGATAATGACCTTGTTGATCGGTTCTGTGTACACCACGGATCTATTGCAGACGATTTCGCCCGCTTTACTGCACTGTTGGCTGAAAGCCCAGCAGCTGGTTTCTGACTGGAGGCTTTCTTGCCAGGGACAGCAGACTGCACATTTTTTCAGAGGGAGCCGTGCTGTTTGCTTCTTCTCCAAGCCTGCTTGGGCACAGCAGTAGAGCCACTTGCAGCGAGTGGTCCTATGGAGTTTTTAATATTTTGCATTTTCTGAAAATACTTATTTAGACCAAAAAAGTGTAGATTGAGTCTTGATTAAGTTTCTTAGTCATTTTGCCAGACTCCCACACATTACTATCTGCATCGTTTTCCTTCTCCTGTCTTTTGATAAAAAAATTTTTACATTCACAATAGATAAACATATATCCTATTTTATATAGTAAGAATGCACAAAATTTGTTATCAACAAATAAAAAATTCAATTTAAATATTCGGGAGTGAAAGGACTTAAAGACAGAAGTAAACTATAATATTTTTGTATAGAGATTGAATCTAGCCGTAAGACGGCCAAAAGACGCACTTTGGTTAGTAGCTAAAAGTGTCAGCACAGTCGGGTTGTACAGCACAGATGTGTTACGTTTTAGTGGTACGTGAAGTAGTGACGTAGAAGGTTGTACTTACGTCGCAAACTTAAGCCGCCAACGACTGAACAAACTTTAACGTGGTTTTATGTAAAGGTTTCTGTAAAACCGAATCTCACTGGTTGCACGCTCCTGGTTATGCACTGCACTACCACAGACCGTCTCTCGATACGAGTGGGAGGGGGTGGGGGAGTGAAGATTCACGTGCACTTGCGTATGCGGACGGCCACCATGGGGATGATTTGGCAAACTTAGGCCTTGCCTCCAGCTTCACAAAACAGCACGAGACTAATTGTTTGTTTGTTTGTTGGTTCGAAATGCTTGGTAATCACTTGGTAAACACTTGGGTAGGGATTTCCACCTATGGCTCGCACAAAAACGGGATAAACAATTTAAATTTAATTTTATACGCGGGAGCTTATGAAAACACGATCGACCGATATCAGTGTGACCAGAGTACGCCTTAAATAAGAAGATTGTAAATAATCGCACACGGAGCCTGCGGAAGCAAGGTTAAAATTACAGATTGTTGCGAGATTTTTGTTATGCTACGAATTAGAGGACCGAGCAATAGTCAAATGTATATTGAGTTTTTGTGTGCTTTGCTTCAGAGGCTGTTCATCTCAAGCTCGTATCTGATCTTGCGACTAATTGCTTTCTTTGGTACTTAGAAGCATGATTGCAAACCGTGGGGGTGAAGAGTATATTTTCGGACAATGTGACGCATTATATGGGAGCCTCAAATCAGCTTAAGGAGCTATAGATGGCGCTAGAGGAACAGCAGTCACATCTGCATTTGATCGCTGCGGAGCTTGGAATGGAGTGGGGCTTCAGTCCACCAAGAGCACCACATTTCGAAGTTCTCGTGCGATAAATTGCCATCGCTTCAATCATAGAGAGCGACAATGAAGACATTTTAAACTCTCGCCCACTTAGGACTGATGCTATACGCAGTAGTGGCACCTGCTATCCATGCTCAGACAACGGTTCAAGCACCACATCTACAAGCATCAGCTCAAAACCAAGCGGCCAACAGCTCAGCCGAACTTGAGATCGGTCTGGTGGTCATCATTTGGACCACAACACCGCCACAAGGTTGAATCACATACATTTTTTCACGCAAAAATAATTTCTGGTTCTGATTGCTTTTCAATTTTCCTTCAGCTGTCAATCTATATATTAAATAGGAACAGGGTATACAACTTATTTATAATCTATAAAGATAACTTCGACACTTAAGCCTAAGTCGTTACAAAATTAAAAACAATTTGGAATTTGTTTTAAATAAACAAGTAGGTATGATAATTGATATGGAGCCCAGACAAACTGATTTGATAGTCACTGACTGCTGGCAGCCCAAGGGACAAGTTCTTCCTTGCTGCATTTTATTTTCTTTTTTTTTCATTTCCAAATTATTTGCAAAGGTAAGTAAAATTTTGTTTTATTTTTCAAAGCCATTTTTCTCACTTTGCTGCACTCCGCCATAGCCGCCCGCCACCACCACCGCCGCCAGGCCTCCACCGCCGCCAGAGTTACCGGAGGAAGCGTCTTCATCGCCCTTGGGAATCTTGCAACGATTGCATTCGCTGCGCCAAGCGAAATTGGTATTGCTGCAACTATTGCACTTCCACTAGCCATCGCGGCTGTACATTGCCACCGCCGCCGCCGCTGGCTCCTCCGCAATCAAAACGACCACCACCGCCGCCGGCTGCACATTGCCACCACCGCCGCCGCTGCCTCCTCCGCGATCAAAACGACCACCACCGCCGCCGCTGCCACCGCCGCCGGGGACCTCCACCACCACCTAGACCACCATGACGGCCGCCAAAAACCACCGCGTCCACCACCGCCGCCCCTTATTTCAATTGTTTTGCCTCTGGGCGTGAAACTTTAATGGTGCATCCATTGAAATCACGTCCGTCGAACCACCACTCAATGGCCGATTGTGCCGCATTCGTATCATCATAGGTCACTGTGCCCTCACCCTTAGAGGCGCCAGTTTCCTTGTTCTTATATAGCCAAATCTGACTTCATGGTACGCTTATCCTTGATAATGCCAATGGCTCTAAACGAGCTTCAGTATCCTGCTCTGTGGTGGAGGGATGCATGCCAGAGACAAAAATGGTATCCTCTGTAATCATGATCGCCGCCGTTGCCGCTGCCGCCAGCCACCGCCGCTGCTGCTACCACCACCAACGTATCCTCCGGGTCCTTTGTTGTAGTTGTCCTTGCTGGCGCCTCCATTTCCATAAGAATTGCCTCCTCTATCGTTCCATGAGCCGTCTCTCCTCATACAAGTCACAAGACGATGCACAAAACGATTTTAGTTTCGAAGCGAATCCGCACATATTTGGTATGGAATTGTCATGCTTATAACTAATTATCCACTTTGAAACATTCTTATTTCGACTTGTAAACTAATAAGTTATGTGACGACGGTTTTGAGTCGGAGGATAAAGTAGTTTATCTTGCGGGACTTGTAAGTACCGCCATTTCAAAGGCTTCCCACCTCTCTTTTTTTCAAAAGTACGAGATAGTTGATCTTCTTTGAAGACGATGCAAACGACTTTGAACACATTCACTCTCTTCACACTCTGCAGCTTGCGTCCTGGGATGTTTGGTTATCTTGGTTATTTCTATGATTTATTTAATTAAAGTGGTTAAAAACATTCGAAATGTTTTTTTCTTATCATGTATATTTTTTATGAGTGAAAGTTACCTCCAAGTTAGACGGGTTTGTATGAAGCTCCTGGTGAACATAAGAAAATTCACAAATAAGCAAAGCACACACCACACAGAGGCAAATAAAATCTTTACACACAACCGGCAAGGCATACATCGAGGCAGCTATCCAGGTGATCAAGGTGAAAAAAATCAATTTTATTGGTAAGCCTTTGACAAATTTTCTGAAAACAGGAAATCACTCAATTGAGTAAAGGAGACAATCGTGTACAAAGGGAAAATTATATAAAATAAAAATTCTGTGCTCAACAAATCTTCCTTCCTTCGTCACCAACCCTGGTTGAGTGATTTTTTCTTACACGTTTTCAAGCTATTTCTTTTTGTGAAGCCCATTAATTAATATTTAATAATTGATTATATTATACCAAACATTTATGATTTCTTCATTTTAAGTTTTGCGCCTTTTGCAAATTCAAAATTTTTTTTTTTATTTATAGTATTTTTTGCTTTTGCATAATTGATTTTTTTGTCTAACCATATTTTAGTTTGAAATTCAGTTTTAATTTCTATTTCTAAATAAATTCCTTTATACGTTCAAAATCCAATTTGTTGATCTGTGCTAGCATTCCACCCTGTAGGTCTCCTTTAATTAAAAGGGGTCATTCCAATAATTATTTTTTAGCGGCTAGAGTGACCATGGAAGGGAGGGCGATCTACCTCGAGAGTTGATTAACAGAGTTGATTAATAATCTCCCTTTGGCCACAGCTCACAGGTACTGTTGTTGTGTTGGAGAAAAAGAAGTGAAGCAGTTCGTTTGCTCCGACCAGCTGGATACGCACTTGTCGGCGCACACAGGGCCGAATTTTTTGTTTATTTTCTGTACATTTAACTAGCCGACATACGTAGCTGATAAGGGATTTCTGCAGGATGCATAACCTAAGCAAGAGATCAAATTATGTTTATGAGTTTTAATTTTTTTTGTTGAAGTACCGTTAAAGCAAATTTTGTAGTCTTAATTTAACCACATACACATACAAGAAATAGTTTGAGTGATTTTGTCATGAGTGTTTTATCACCCGGTTGTCTCGGTTGTACTTAGCTGTGCAAGAGCAGCAACGAAACAGCTGTTCACATGCAAAAAGGTCATTCAACTTTTATATTTAGTTCTTAGAGCAAACTAGGCTGCTGCCATAGGGTCCACTAGTAAAGGTTTGGCAAATATTGCGCAATTTCTTAAATTCAAAATCCCGAAAATGGTCAACCCAGAGGATGGTTGGCTTAAGTGTCCAACCTCTTCTCAATGTTCACTGTGTAAAGGAGAAATTTAACCTTCCACATCCCATAAAACTAGCTGTGATCAGGAATCCAACAGTCTCAACAGACACTATTTCCAAAACTCTAGACAGCAGGCTAGTCCATTGATTCCCCCGGCAAACGCAAGACCAACCGCAAGTGCGACGACTCAAGCAAATTTGAATTTACTGCATTTAATTATGGTAGCCCAGGCAACCTAATGGATGCAAAAATGACCTGCTTACAATGACTGCGCCGAATGACACAGCTCATACAGACGATAATAACCGCACAATTAGAGCCAGCAATTGATCGAGGCCCTAATCAATCGTTTTTGTCTGTCTCGGAGAATAGAAACAGAGTAGTAAATGAGCAACTCAGTTGCCTGTCACCTTGACCAACGCCCACCTTATTCGATTTGCTGCAGCGACCCGATAAGGTCGGTCAAATTCTAAAAAGCTGGAAATTGCGATTTAGCAGTAACCTTGGGGGCATTAGTCTTGATAATTTATTTATAGGGTAGAAGCGTTAACCTCAAACGCTTGAAGGAAATTTTCCCTGTGCTCTGGGGGCAGCGCTAGCTTGCTTTTTTGATGCGAATTCGCGTGAATTCTCATTGGCGATTCGATAAGTCAGCAAAAATTATGCATTGGGATATGCTGTGTGAAGCACTTTGGAAGCAATTTCGTGACTTGCTTTACCGATATTGATATAAGGAAGCAATTAGAGACAGCAATGCCTGAACAAGCCATCATAGAAACGCTCAGGTGAAATTTGAGACCAGAAATTCGACATGAACTTTTAAACTTACAAATAAATTCTGTTGCACGCCTCCGTGAGGTTTGTCGTCGTAGAGAATCTTTCTGGAAGATGTTGGGCGAGAGCATGGATATCAAAGACTGTTGCTTTTCGTAAGCAAGTTGCAGAGTTAGTTGATGAAGCTCAGTCCGATGATGCACTGGAATTTTCCGAGGACGAAGGAGACGAAGAGATTGGGGCTATGGCATTGATATGCAGGAATTGCAGAAAAGAATGTCATAGGTACCAGGATTGTGAGTCCAAACGCAGAATATTTTGTTATGGTTGTGGTGTCCAAAATACACACAAGCCTTCTTGTAGCAAGTGTTAAGAAAACTTGAAGTCAGCTTCACACAGCTTCACACACAGCCTTGGCAGCCACAGTATGTTCAACGCAACAAGTCGACGAATGCTGCTTAAATCAGACAAAAATAACAACATTAATAGTCTCTGCCGTGTCAAATGTGTGGATGGGGACTTACCCGAAATGTGGCCACAGAAACTCTTAACCAAATATTTCCATTTCAGATGGCGCAGTTTTACGCAAATCTTTTTCTCGCAGTGCCAATCGTATGAGATCCTTCTGGCGAGCAGCAAAAACGATAAATGCCATTCGAGAAAGAAAAATTTTAAACGCCTATATGCGGGAAGTTCGCTACTTGATCGAGTCGTTCTTGGTCTAATGGATACTGAGCCTCATGAGTTGTATTGGGTGGTCAGCTAGCCAAACAAATAATTCACGAAAGAATGCCATTTAAAAGAGTTGGGAGCAATTCATGTACAGCGGACGGAAGTAAACAAAAGATTGTTGGTTGATTTAAAACTGCTGGGAAGTATCAAAATCAGGTTACGGATATCGATTTACACATTATTTCTTCCCCTAAGTCAGGGTCCTTTATCTTGGCATTGGATTCTGGTAAGTTTTTAATTTACTGCCACCAACTTTACAGATACCTTACAGCTAACCTCTGAATCTCGTGATCTGTCCCCATCTCAAAGGAAAAGCCTTCTGAAGGTCATTGATCAATTCCCCTCTTTTTACCATTTTGCGGACTTGGAAGGACATCTCTGCTGACGCACGAAATTGATGTTGGTAATGCCAAAACCAATTAAACAACGTCGCTTTCCCATTTCTTCAGCACTTGAAAAGCTGTTATATGCCGAAGTGGATCGTATGCTTAAATTGGGAGTTATCGAAGAGTCTGAGAGTGCATGGTCGTCCTCTGTAGTTTTGGTCCAGAAACCTGGCAAAAATCCGTCTCAGTTTGGACAGGAGAAAAGTAAATGCTGAGACTCGAAAGGGATGCCTATTCTCTTCCACAAATTTATGGAAAATATAGTCCAATTGCCGCAAGCCATGTACATTTTAAGTTTTATCTAAAATATGCCTATGGCAAATCCCTTAGATCCGTCGGCTCGGGACAAGACAGCATTCACTATAGCCGATCGGCCTCTGTACAATATAAGGTCATGCGTTTGGTCTGACCAATGCATGTGCTTTTATGACTCGGTTAATGGATAGAGTCATTCCCGCTGGTCTCAGAAACAAAGTATTTGTTTATTTAGATGACCTCTTAATGGTATCGGATAGCTGTGAATCGCATTTGTCGGTTTTAAATCAAGTAGCAAGTCATATAAGATCAAGGCAATTAGGAGTTTTCTCGTTATGTTTGGGTGGTATAGAAAATTTATAATTTTACTTTAATATCTCACTCCACTCACCGACTTATTAAAACCTCGACAAATATTTCCCATGACTCCAGAAGGTGAACAATCTTTCGAAAATCTTAAATTAATGCATTGCTTGCACCAGTACTTCGCAGTCCCGAAGTTAGTAAGCCATTTTATATACACTGCGACGCTAGCAAAACAGGTCATCTTATGAATTGGAGGATCTCCAGGGTCGAATCATGCGAAAGATTTGAGGCAATAGACTCATGCTCTTGAGCCCCCAAGTCTGATTTAAATGGGCGCAATTTGTATCTGTTTTAATTTTTTTGTTAAATATATTTTGAATTTCCGAATATCGTAAATATAAAGCGCCATCTAGCTGTCGTTGAATAGAGAAAGCTAGGCAAAGGTCAAGAGCAAAAATTAGATGCTAGCTTTATAGATTCTCGATCCCTTCTTAAGATGGCCACACGGATTCACCACAGTATACTGAAAGGTTTCTTTTCGAATTCAAGCGTCCCTGTCGATCTTTTCCTTTTTGATCGTGCCCTCGAGCATTTGAGTTCGCGCCTTAAAAACTCCGACAATTTTGAAAAGTAAAAGTTCAGTAATTTTTTTTGTTCGAAACAAGTGCAAGTTTTGCGAATGGGTTATCTAGCTGATCTAAGGAAAAATATAAAAGAAAACACCTTATTCCGAGTCAATTTAAGCAAGTTATCTATTGGCGAACCCTGAGTTCAGCCTTGATTTGGGACGCTGATAGCCTGGGCATTTGGCCATAATTTGCATGAGAGGATGAAGAACCGAGATCTTAAAGTGAACCAACCTTAGACATATTTATATCAGTGCTGCAAACCGGTCCGGAACCGAACCCTTCAGAACCGGTTCGGTTCAGGTTCTGGTGATCCCTGAACCGAACCGGGAACCGAACCCCATTAAAAATAATCACGAGAACCCGAACCCGAACCTAACCCTGTTTTCTTATTGATGGGGTTCGGTTCCAAAAATAAGTTGGCAAGCATAGAATTTATTTTGCACTTTGATGGTTTAAAATATGAAGAACGAGAAGGCAAAGCTAACTTCGACTGTGCCGAAGTCTTAATACCAGGGCTGCAAACCGGTCCGGAACCGAACCCTTCAGAACCGGTTCGGTTCAGGTTCTGGTGATCCCTGAACCGAACCGGGAACCGAACCCCATTAGAAATAATCACGAGAACCCGAACCCGAACCTAACCCTGTTTTCTTATTGATGGGGTTCGGTTCCAAAAATAAGTTGGCAAGCATAGAATTTATTTTTGCACTTTGATGGTAAAAAATATTTCAGTATTATGAAGAAAAATGTATCCATTCATATGCCCATGTATGGACGGCGACACAGTTTTCCCATCCGCAACAAAAGACGACAAAATAACACAACCTCAAGCAAGAATTCAATTTGCTTCGAAACCGTATTTCTGTGTATTATTTTGTTCGTATGGAGATACAATGGCACTGTGAATACAAAGGAAAGTTGCACTTTATTTAAATTTCTTCATTTTTTTAACCAAATCACGAATAAAGTTCTTTATCATTTCACTCTCACAATATGCCAGTCAAAGCCGTGCTGTGGCGGTCCCATTAGTAGAAAAATAATTCTGACTGAATTCTCGGAAATTAACACTATAAGTTAGGGATGAGACAACCCGGCGATTAAGTCACGGTCACTGGCAATTTCGCGATTACAAGTCACTGTGACTTAATCACAGTTACGCCGATATGGTCAATCACAGTTACTAAATCACGGGTACGCAGATAAACCTCATCTCTTATTTTTAGGCCAAAAGTGGCCGTGTTTTTTGCAGGTTTCATAGCCACAAAAATCACATCAGATTTAGCAATCCCACTACTGTGAAGGAGAAATGACTTTCGCTGTGAGTGCAAGTTGGCAGAATCGCTTAACTCTTCTAAACATACATACAATCAATCAATCGACAGATCACTTATGTGCTTGACTTCAAGCCATCAAGAGGCATTATATGGCATCTCGTGTTCAAATTCTATTAAATTACTTATTATGTACATAAATATAAAAATGCTATCTGGAACCCGAACCCGGACTGAACCCCGGTTCTCAATTTGAAGGGAACCGGTTGTGGAACCGAACCCCCAGAGTAAGGTAAGGTATAGGATATACCCCGTTTATATGTGGCGAAATACGCGGTAACTTACCGCGTATTTGTCAATATAAACACTTATACGCGAATAAATGTTATCGTGATAAGTTACCCTGAAAATTTTTGTCTACCAGGATAAAGTAATATGCGTCGATCTGGCAACACAATTTTTTATAATTTCCATCATGCGCGAATGCCTCCTTTCCATGCAACGACGCACAAAGTTTCATGCCCGCTCCTGGCTTTGCCTCATGCAAATAATTAATTTTCCCATTTGACAATTTTAAATGTTTGACATATTTAATTAATCCTACCCATGTGGCAACTCCCTCGCACAGAGTTGCTTTTGAGCTACACGTATAAACAGTGGTAAGTTTTTACCACGGTAATATAAATACGCGTACTGTGCGTATAAACGGGGTAATAGATATCAGATATTAAAAAATTTAAAATCATTGATAATAAAAATAGGATACCATAAAAAAACTTTTCTTAGTAAAACACATTTTCCGACCGATCGGTCCTATGGCAGCTATATGCTATAGTCATCCGAACCCCCAGAGTAAGGTAAGGGTTCGAACCCCGAACCGAACCCCTGTCAAAATTAGAGGGGTTTGCAGCCCTGCTTAATACACTTGAAAAACTTTACTCCAGTAAAATATATATAGGATATAGATATCAGATATTAAAAAATTTAAAATCATTGATAATAAAAATAGGATACCATAAAAAAACTTTTCTTAGTAAAACACATTTTCCGACCGATCGGTCCTATGGCAGCTATATGCTATAGTCATCCGATGTTTATAAATTTTTTAAAAAATTTGTAAAAGCATATAAAACTAATATCTACCAAGATTGGTGAGGATACGATGGAAAACAAAAAGTTTTTCTCACTAGATCTTGTTTTTTGACGTACCCGTTTCTATGGCGGTATATGCTATAGTGATCCGATTTTGATACATTTTTCCAGAATTATGTGAAATCATATAAAACTATCATATACCAAGATTAGTGACGCT
This sequence comes from Lordiphosa mommai, assembly GCA_018904225.1. Taxonomy (NCBI): domain Eukaryota; kingdom Metazoa; phylum Arthropoda; class Insecta; order Diptera; family Drosophilidae; genus Lordiphosa; species Lordiphosa mommai. The sequence goes on along the minus strand of JAEIFT010000366.1, from coordinate 130,509 downwards.
ACGATGGAAAACAAAACAGTTTTTCTCACTAAAACTTATTTTCCGACCGATCGTTCCTATGGCAGCTATATGATATAGTCATCCGATTTTAATAAATTTTTTCACAATTATGTGGAAGCATATAAAACTAACATACACCAAGATTTGTGCCGCTACGATGGAAAACAACAAAGTTTTTCTAACTAGAACTAGTTCTTAGACCGATCGTTCCTATGGCAGCTATATGATATAGTCTGTAACGAACCTTCGTTTTCGCCGGCTTACGCTCAGGGCAGTCGCAGGTCGCTCCAACAAATTTATAATTGCGGAGTTAGCAATGGAAATGAGAAGACTTGGTTTGATTCGTTTTCGAGTCGTTTATTGACCTTAACTAGTTTAATACAGACTTACAACTAGGCTTAAGTTAATTATTAACGCTACGGCTTATTTCTAGTGCTTAGGCTTCTATGTGCTCCTTGAGTCACTGCTCCGGTTCGGGTTCACCCTGATCTCGCTGGCACCACGATTCGCTCGGACACGCTTGCTATTCGCAAAGCTCGCCTGCTCTCGTTTCACTCGCACAGCTTCGCTCTAGGATTTTGTCTGGTTCCTGCTGGCCCTTGGTTCCGTCAGACCCGACTGGCATAAATCGCACAGAATTCGTCGACTCCCCGTTTTTCGCACAGCTAATGGTAACCCTAGCCCTACTCAGCACTCACTCTGGCTCTGCTTGCTGATCCTGGTGGTCCTCCGGTTGTTTCCCTCGTTGGCACTCTGCTCCGTTTAACTCGCGTTGGTAATTCGCACTCGCTTGAAGGCACGCACTTGACTGGCACTCGCTTTTAAATTCCGCACTGGTAACTGGTACTCGACTGTCCAGAAATTCGTGCCTTGCCTCCTTTTATAGGGCTCTGCCAACCTCTGCTGCTGCCCATAGAGTTCGCCCACGACTCTTCCGTTGTTCGTCTTCCTGTTTTTCCATTTTGATTTACCGCTGTTGCTAAGCGGCGGCCAATCTCGCAAACTTGTACGAGCGTGACTGCGATCGCTCTTGTTTCCGCTGCTTCGGCCTCTTTCCTCCGTCCGTAACGGTTCCCGCTTCCTTACCCCTACCCCTCCTTGCCTGCGGCCAATTCGCCGTGCCCTGGTTGCCCTCTTGGAACCACTTCCTTAGTTTAACTTGCCCACTTTACATGACATTTTACATTGTACTTTTACCTTGCTCTTATACCTGTTACTTTACATGCTATTTTCCGCTGTGAGACTATTTAAGTCCTCACACTCTCCCCTTTCTTCGGTAAAACAAAAAAACGCTTACCCCTTCTTATCTCCCACTGCTCCTCTTGTTTTGAATTTAAATTTCCGTTTTTTTCCCATCCATTACTCATAAATTTCCCATACCCAAATTCCCCTTATAAAATTTCCCCACTTAAATTTCCCCCTTTCTTTCTAAGTGTGACCGTTCCCCCGACTGATCGTTACTTGCCCTGATCACGACTCGTTACGCGGCGAGTATGATGCGTAAACGTTTTCACAAAAAATTTTTGTTTTGTTATAAAATTATGAATTTTCCCCCTTTCTGACGCCCACCCCGATGCTACCCCTCGTTCCCCTGGTTCATCGTTCACCCCCGCCTGTAAGTATTATTCCAAACTTATACTTTTTCTTTAAATACTTCATTTTTTTTTATTTCAATTTTTCGTGTTTTTTGTTTGTTTTTTTTTTTGTTTTTGGTTGTTGCTTTTCCCCCTACGGCCGCTTCTCCATGAAAACACGGACGCCGCTGCGTCCCAACTTCACCCGGTAACGCCCAGTAGCCAACAACAATAGGTGAGACCGCCGCTGGTCACCTGGCTGGAACCGCGGCCCCTTCAGAGCCGCTCTTAACTCCTCCGGCCACTCCTCTGCCGCCACACTACGCCATGTGGACGGCCTCCACGGCCCAGAATGATGCCATGGCTGCCGCTCGGGTTGCCAAACCCTGCTGGTGGGTTGCCACAGAGTGCTGGCGCCCCAACTGCGCGGTCGCTGCTGTGGCTTTTGCGCCATCCCCGGACAGGACTGCTGCCTCATGAATATTGGCCGAGTCTGTGGCGGCGGCTGCGGTTGTTGTGGCTGCGGTGCTGGCTGCTGCTGTTGTTGTGGCTGCGGCTGTTGTTGTTGCTGCTGCGGTACTGGTTGCTGCTGTTGTTGTTATGGCGGTACTGGTTGCTGCTCTTGTTGTTGTGGCGGCGGCTGGGGTGCTTGCCGTGGCTGCGGTTGCGGTGATGGCCTCTTCCACGGTCCGCGCTCCAACTCTTCTTCTCTGGGCTCCAACGGCACCAGCCGTGGCGGAGTGGGTGGCAACTCCACTATTTGTATGCCACTCCTTCGGTTTGGCACCACTATGGCCTCCCGCCACGTCCACACCAACGCCGCCCCACGTTGGGCGCCAGTTGTAACGAACCTTTGTTGTCGCCGGCTTACGCTCAGGGCAGTCGCAGGTCGCTCCAACAAATTTATAATTGCGGAGTTAGCAATGGAATAAGAAGACTTGGTTTGATTCGTTTTCGTGTCGTTTATTGACCTTAACTAGTTTAATACAGACTTACAACTAGGCTTAAGTTAATTATTAACGCTACGGCTTATTTCTAGTGCTTAGTCTTCTATGTGCTCCTTGAGTCACTGCTCCGGTTCGGGTTCACCCTGATCTCGCTGGCACCACGATTCGCTCGGACACGCTTGCTATTCGCAAAGCTCGCCTGCTCTCGTTTCACTCGCACAGCTTCGCTCTAGGATTTTGTCTGGTTCCTGCTGGACCTTGGTTCCGTCAGACCCGACTGGCATAAATCGCACAGAATTCGTCGACTCCCCGTTTCTCGCACAGCTAATGGTAACCCTAGCCCTACTCAGCACTCACTCTGGCTCTGCTTGCTGATCCTGGTGGTCCTCCTGTTGTTTCCCTCTTTGGCACTCTGCTCCGTTGGCACTCTGCAATTTTTTTTAAGTACCTAAACGCGATTACGCGGGTACGTTAGATAAATACTAATACCATCATACATTTCTCTTATCACAAAAAACCATTAACTAACACACATGATACGGTATTTAACTTGAACTTTGTTAACTTGCATATGTAAACCGTATTATGTGCAAAACATCATTCACACCTCATCAAACTCAATTCTAAAGATATAAAAAAATTTTGAGAAAAAAAAAAAATTACATTTACAATGGGAAACGAGAGCGTAAGTTAAAGTCGGCCCTGCTCGACTTCGATATACCCGTTACTCAGGAGATATGAGGTATTTTTCAAATTGCGGGGGTGGCAACTCTACTATCGTTCATCTGATCGAAAAATGATATATGGCAGATCGATAGGTAATGATGATTAAGATATATGTCTAGAAGGTTTAAACAGTCTATTTTCAAAATTGTGGGAGATATGAGGTTTTTTTCAAATTGCGGGGGCGGGGCGTGGCAAAAATTTGAAACAAACTTGATCTGCGTGCAGACAATACAAGTCTACACCTGAAAATTTGGTAGCTCTAGCTCTTATAGTCTCTGAGATCTAGGTGTTCATACAGACAGACGGACAGACGGACATGTCTATATCGACTCGGCTATTGATGCTGATCAAGAATAAATATACTTTATGGGGTCGGAAATGCTTCCTTCTGCCTATTACATACATTTGCACGAACTTAGTATACCCTTTTTACTCTACGAGTAACGGGTATAAAAACCCAATCAAAATATTGGCAATTCTGCCAATGTGGTAAATGAAATTGAAATTGTGGATCATACCCCACACTTAGACTCGATTTATATACTTGTGATCATTCTTGTCATATTGGCAGCTGTTAACACAGCATTAAAGATTTATTTGATTCATAAGAGATCAATAAAAACGAGAGCGTAAGTTAAAGTCGGCCCTGCTCGACTTCGATATACCCGTTACTCAGGATATCAACATGTCCAAATTGTGGGAGTTTTGAATTTTTTTCCAATTTGCGGGGAAGGCAACTCTACTATAGCTAATCTGATCGAAAAATGATGTATGGCGGATCGACAGGTAATGATGATTAAGATATATGTCTAGAAGGTTTGAACAGTCTATTTTCAAAATTGTGGGAGATATGAGGCATTTTCAAATTTTGGGGCGGTAACTCTACTATCGTTCATCTGATCGAAAAATGATGTACGGCGGATCGATGGGTAATGATGATTAAGATATATGTCTAGAAGGTTTAAACAGTCTATTTTCAAAACTGTGGGAGATATAAGGTTTTTTCAAATTGCGGGGGCGGGAGGGGGCGTGGCAAAAATTCAAACAAATTTGATCTTAAAGTCTACACTGAAAATTTGGTAGCTCTAGCTCTTATAGTCTCTGAGATCTAGGTGTTCATACAGACAGACGGACAGACGGACGGACGGGACGGACGGACGGACAGACGGACATGTCTATATCGACTCGGTATTGATGCTGATCAAGAATAAATATACTTTGTGGGTCGGAAATGCTTCCTTCTGCCTGTTACATACATTTGCACGAACTTAGTATACCCTTTTTACCACGAGTAACGGGTATAAAAAAATAATTGAGCCGAGGCAACGACCTCGATAAGATTTAAAAAAAAACGAGATGGCAAAGTTAACTTCGACTATGCCGAAGTTTTAATACACTTGAAAAACTTTACTCCAACTGATTTAACCAGTAAAATATATATAGGATATGGATATCAGATATAACAAGTAAGAAAGTCGGTCAAGCCCGACTGTAATATACTCTGTACCTGTTTGTATGTAACTGATAACTTTAAAGTGTGAGGGTTTTTCAAAATCTGGGAATGGCAACTCTTGTGCTATCGTTTATCTGGTTGGAAAACGATGTATCGAGGCTCGATAAGTAATGATGAGTAGAATTACCCTAGTACATAACTCGTAAAATTATAAAATTTGTATATAATTTCCTAATAACATAAACGTATCTATATTAGTCAAGCGGGAATCACGCGTGATTTCTGACCGCAGGCCATCTCAATTGCATCGCCCCTCTCTATACTTGGTGTTTGCCTCCCTTATCAAATATCTATTGGAAAGAGGGGAGGGGAAACAAAAGCTGCGCAGTCCAGTTATCTAAGGCCGTCAAGCCAATTCCAATTGGGAAATTACCAGTAAGCTATTGCCCTCTCGCTCTCTCTTTGCCGTTGTTGTCGTTGAATTAAATTTTCTTTTACTTATAGCGCCACTATTGTTCATCTGATCGGAAAACAATGTATAGGGGGCTTGATAAGAAATGATGAGTAGAATATATGTCTAAAAGGTTCGAACAACCTAACTCAAAATTGTGGAAGATATTACGTTTTCAATTTGCGGGGAGGCAGGGGGCGTGGCAAAAATCAAAACTAAACTTGATCTGCCTGCAAGTATAAGAAATATATGTTCCATACACCTCAAACCTCTATCTCTTACCATCTCTGAGATCTCTTCGTTCATACGGACAGACGGACAGACGGACAGACAGACGGACAGACAGACGGACAGACGGACATGGCTATATCGACTCGGCTGTTGATGCTGATCAAGAATATATATACTTTATAGGGTCGGAGATGCTTTCTTCTGGCTGTTACATACATTTGCACAAACCCAATATACTCTGTGTACCTTCGGTACAGAGTATAAAAAATAGGATACCATAAAAAAACTTTTCTGAGTAAAACACATTTTCCGACCGATCGGTCCTATGGCAGCTATATGCTATAGTCATCCGATTTTTATAAATTTTTTAAAAAATTTGTAAAAGCATATAAAAACTAATATCTACCAAGATTGGTGACGATACGATGGAAAACAAAAAAGTTTTTCTCACTAGAACTTGTTTTGACCGACCGTTTCTATGGCAGCTATATATAGTGCTCCGATTTTGATACATTTTTCCAGAATTGTGAAATCATATAAAACTATCATATACCAAGATTAGTGACGCTACGATGGAAAACAAAAAAGTTTTTCTCACTAAAACTTATTTTCCGGACCGATCGTTCCTATGGCAGCTTTATGATATAGTCATCCGATTTTCATACATTTTTCGAAATTGTGTGGAAGCATATAAAACTAATATACAATCGATTGGTGACGCTACGATGAAAAACAAAAAAGTTTTTCCCACTAGAACTAGTTTTTTGACCGACCCTTTATATGGCAGCTATATGATATAGTCATCCGATTTCAATAAATTTTTCACAATTATGTGGAAGCATATAGAACTATTATACACCAAGATTTGTGCCGCTACGATGAAAACAACAAAGTTCTTCTTAACTAGAACTAGTTCTTAGACCGATCGTTCCCTATGGCAGCTATATGATATAGTCATCCGATCCGGCCGGTTCCGACATAATAGTTGCGTGAGTAAAAGAAGACTCTGTGCAAAATTTCAGCTCGATAGCTTTAAAACTGAGAGACTAGTTCGCGTAGAAACAGACAGACGGACAGACGGACGGACGGACGGACGGAATTGAACTCAGCTCGTCGTCCTGATCAAGAATATATAGTTTATGTGGTCGGAAATGAATATTTCTATGCGTTACAAACTTCTGGGCAAAATTAATATACACTTTTCAAGTGTATAAAAAGAAGTTCTATATCCATCATTATCAACGGTCGCACCTGCTCATTTGAGGTGGACTCGGGGTCGCTTGTGACCATCATGAAGGAATCAACGTTCGCTACATCTGGCCCAAGGGAAGGTCAGATCTCTCCAAATTTGATTTGGAGCTAAACGATTCAGAGGAATTCGATCCCAATGACGGGAGGTCATCGACGTTTCCATACATTACAATCAGCGTAAAATCGAGAATCTACCCTTGTTATTGTCTCTGGCGGTGGCGCGAATTTACTTGGATGTAACTGGTTTGATGCACTAGGCATACGAATCGAAGGAATATTTTCTATAACAGACAGCACAAGCATCAAATCAGTACTTAGCAAATTCATCAATTATTTAACACCGAGCTGGGCCAATTGACAGGGCCGCCGGTGTCGCTGCGGCATAGACGCAGCAGCCACGCCAGTTCGTCTGCCACCACGGCGCTTGCCATTCGCCAGGAAGGATCTTGTAGAAGAGAAAATAAATCGCCTGTGCAGCCAGGGCATATTGGAAAGCATCGAATACTCCGGAATGGGCATCTCCGATTGTACCAGTAGTCAAAAAAGACGGCTCGGTTCGCATTTGTGGCGACTACAAATCCACGTTGAATAAAGCTATTAAGCCACATTGTCATCAAATTCCAGCAGTTAACATACTTTTTGGCTGAAGGAGGCTCAATTTTTGCAAAACTTGACCTAGCGCAAGCATATCAGCAACTTGTTGTGGATCAACACTCAGCTATGCTACAGACTATTATCAGCACATGGGCGCATTTAAAGGCAATCGGCTGCAATTTGGCATATCGTCGGCTCCGGGAATATTTCAAAGTTGCATTGAAAATATTTTGAGAGGAATTTCTGGAGGGTTACCATATTTTGACGATATTTTGATAATGGGAAAATCAGAACAAGAGCTTGCTGAGAGGCTGAACGAGGTCCTTATGCATTTGAAAAATCAGGTTACTTGCGTTTGCGCAAAGACAAATGCGAGTTTGGTAAACCATCTATTGAGTTCCGGTTTTTTAAAATCGACGCATTGGGAATTCGTCCCTCAACCGATAAGATTAAAGCTATTCAACACGCACACCCACACCGAAAGATTAAAAACAACTGCAAGCTTTCCTCGGATTACCAATTTTTTTATACTCTGTACAAAATGTATGTAACAGCCAGAAGGAATCTCCGACCCTATAAAGTATATATATTCTTGATCAGCATCACGCCGAGTCGATATAGCCATGTCCGTCTGTCCGTCTGTCTGTCCGTCTGTCCGTCTGTCCGTATGAACGAAGAGATCTCAGAGATGGTAGAGATAGAGGTTTGAGGTGTATGGAACATATATTTCTTATACTTCTGCAGGCAGATCAAGTTTAGTTTTAATTTTTGCCACGCCCCTGCCTCCCCGCAAATTAAAAAAAACGAAATAACTCCCACAATTTTCAAGATAGATAGTTCGAACATTCTAGACATATATTCTACTACTTATTTTGAATCGACCCGCCATACATCGTTTTTCGATCAGATGAACGATATTAGAGCTATATGTAAAAGAAAATAAAACCAACGACAACAACAACACGACAACTTACGAGAAAAGAGAGAGCGAGAAGGCAATAGCTAACTGGTAATTTCCCAATTGGACCTTGCTATGAGAGTGAGGAGGTAAATGAGATAGCTGCGGTCAGAAATCACGCGTGATTCCCGCGTGACTAATATAGATACGTTTAAGTTAATAGGAAATTATACAAAATTTTATAATTTTACGAGATATGTACATACATCGTTTTTCAACCAGATGAACGATAATGGTCGAAAGAGTTGCACCCCCAGATTTGAAAAAAAACCTCACACTTTAAAGTTATTAGTTTCGTACAAACAGGTACAGAGTATATTACAGTCGGGCTTGACCGACTTTCTTACTTGTTTTTATCATGCATTTCCTTCCCCAAAAAGCAACGCTAGCCGAGCCGCTGCATCGTCTACTAGATAAAAATGCCACTTGGACGTGGAAACGACATCATATAGACGCATTTTTTTCATTAAAGGAGCTCATTACTTTGACAATCTGTTAGTCCACTACGATGGCCAGTTGCCATTAGTGTGCTAACATGTGATGCATCACCATACAGGCTGGGAGCAGTCCTTAGCCACAAAATTTCAGAAAGCAGAACGAAATTATGCACAAATCGACAGGGAAGCAATGGCATTAGTCGCAGGAGTCAAAAATTTTCACTATTATTTGTACGGGCGTTCCTTCACGCTCGTCACCGATCATCGGCCGCTCTTGGGCATTTATACAAAGTCAAAAAAGTCATAATGCTCCGTCGATCAATATTTCTCAGCGCCTAGAATATCAATATCGTTTATCGCAAGGGAAGCAAAATGGGCAACGCGGACTTTCTGAACCGTTGCCCATGACAACCAGAAGGTCATACACACACTGAAGAGGTCCTTATGATTGAGTTAGCAGCCTATCATCAATGCGCAACTTTATCTTCACAAAACGTCCAAGGATTTTACACTCTTAAAAGTTTTGAGCTGGGTGTTAAGGGGATGGCCTGACAATAAGATTGAAAGAACAAATCGACTATACCCATTATGTGCGACGCGAAGAACTATCTGCAAATAAAGGAGTCTTAGTATGGGAACCGAGAGGCCGTCATTCCCCCAAAAGCAAAAATCTAAAAGACTCTTCACACACCAATAAAAATAAACAACAACCAAAAAAAAGTGAAATTGACGCGGAAATCGAGATTCACTGTGAGCGCTGCTCGGCTGCCAACGCACCATTGACTGACGCTAGAGAGGCCAATGGACTTCCGCCGGGTCCCTTCCGCAGAAGGGTGGAAATTTTCAGTGTTGTTGACTTGTACTCGCATGGTTGGAGGTCGCCGTAACTCAACCGTCACACATCGCCTCCCGGTGTATCAAAAGGTTCTTCCGACAAAAATAAATACACAATAACTGCGTTCACATCCACACGAGGAATTCATGGAAAATAACCTGATCCGACACGGCCAAGCCGAGCGTATGGCACAGATATTTGTTTCATCAGCATATTACGCCACAATGCAATTTACGAACTATTCGCCAGCTGAACTACTGCTAAATCGAGAACTGAAAACTTATCTTGACATAATTCAGCCCACAGAAATAACATTTCCGAAACCCCGCAATAATATCGGCAGATAGTTGTTTCGTTTCAGGTACTCCAGTTTGGGTCAGAAATTATGCTGCAGGCCCCAAGTGGATCAAGGGATGGGCGGTTGCCCAAACTGGACCTATTTCCTATACGGTTCGATTAAGCGACAACCGATAGTCAAACGGCTTTATGATCAACTCCGCAGTCGCCAGCAGTCACCTAACTGCTGGTGACGTGAGCAATACTACGGAAGCATCTGGGTGTTAAGGGGTGTTGTGTATGTTAAGAACGGTGCGCGCCCAGCGAACTTTACTTAAGTTAACTCAACACTCACTGTCGGTTACTTCAGTTGGTTAGCTACTGTCTTCGTGGACGGAACTGCTCGCCTGCAGCGGTCACCAATTCCTACAATCAACGTTCATTCATTTCAACTGTATTCATATTCCATTTATATTACCATTTAATATTACTAAATAAATAAGCTCTCGCATATTTAAAAGAAACACTTTTGTAGAGCATTCAAATCAGAATGCTTTTGAACAGATGTCTTATTTATATGAAGAACAGTGCGAAAATAAAAATTTATGTCATCTGAGATCAGGCCTTTACAAGGTACATTTCTAAAGCAAAATTTTTGGCAAATGGATTATCTTCATACGTTTTCTTGCCTGCACTATCATAATTATTGTTGTGGGCACCCTATGTAAAATATGCAAGTTGAACATCAGTCTGATGGTCTGATAAATTTTTCCAAATTTAAAAAATATTTTTTTTTCAATTTAATTTCGCCTTACTAACCGCATGTCACAAAGTCGTCTCATATAGAATGTCTGACCTTGTATATCGCAGACTTGTATTGCATATTTATTTAAAGGACATTGCACTAAACACCAACAAATACCAAGCGTCTGCTACTCTTCCCCTTGGTCCAGCTTCAAGCACTTCTTTGGCCGCCTGACGTCGCGACACAATTCTTGGTCGGCCCGGCCAGGTGTCCTCCCCCACCCTTCCACTTGTTCCCGGCACTTTTGCGGCCTTTGTTTATTTCGCATTTAAATGGAACAAGTTGCTATCGATTGTTGTGCTTACGGGCGTGTTAATAAATCGAGTGACTCTCATGGGACAATAATTATGCCATTGATTGCTTAATTGCAATGCATATGCATTGAACGCGCCTTTTCCCCCGCCCGACCGTCCCAGGGCGACTTGAATGGCAATTTTGCTGGCCTTAAGCACACCTCAGGACGTCGTTTGGCACTTTGCATGCATTTCATTATACACTTGAAAAGTGTATATTAATTATGCCCAGATGTTTGTAACGCATAGAAATATTCATTTCCGACCACATAAACTATATATATTCTTGATCAGGACGACGAGCTGAGTTCAATTTCGTCTGTCCGTCCGTTCGTCTGTCCGTCTGTCCGTCCGTCCGTCTGTCTGTTTCTACGGAACTAGTCTCTCAGTTTTAAAGCTATCGAGCTGAAATTTTGCACAGAGTCTTCTTTTTACTGCACGCAACTAATATGTCGGAACCGGCCGGATCGGATGACTATATCATATAGCTGCCATAGCAACGATCGGTCTAAGAACTAGTTCTAGTTAGAAAAACTTTGTTGTTTTCCATCGTAGCGGCACAAATCTTGGTGGATGTTAGTTTTATATGCTTCCACATAATTGTGAAACAATTTATCAAAATCGGATTACTATATCATATAGCTGCCATATAAAGGGTCGGTAAAAAAACTAGTTCTAGTGGGGAAAACTTTTTTGTTTTTCATCGTAGCGTCACCAATCGTAGTATATATTAGTTTTATATGCTTCCACACAATTTCGAAAAAATTTATCAAAATCGGATGACTATATCATATAGCTGCCATAGGAACGATCGGTCGGAAAATAAGTTTTAGTGAGAAAAACTTTTTGGTTTTCCATCGTAGCGTCACTAATCTTGGTAAATGATAGTTTTATATGATTTCACATATTTCTGTACAAATTTATCAAAATCGGATCACTATTGCTTATAGCTGCCATAGGAACGGTCGGTCAAAAAACAAGTTCTAGTGAGAAAAACTCTTTTGTTTTCCATCGTATCGTCACCAATCTTGGTAGATATTAGTTTTATATGCTTTTGCAAATTTTTAAAAAAATTAATAAAATTCGGATGACTATAGCATATAGCTGCCATAGGACCGATCGGTCGGAAAATGTGTTTTACTAAGAAAAGTTTTTTTTATGGTATCCTATTTTTATTATCAATGATTTAAAATTTTTTAAGATTTGATATCTATATCCTATATATATTTTACTGGTTATATCAGTTGGAGCAAAGTTTTTCAAGTGTATTAAAACTTCGGCACAGTCGAAGTTAGCTTTGCCTTCTCGTTATACCCGTTACTCGTAGAGTAAAAAGGATATACTAAGTTCGTGCAAATGTATGTAACAGGCAGAAGGAAATATTTCCGACCCCATAAAGTATATATATTCTTGATCAGCATCAATAGCCGAGTCGATATAGCCATGTCCGTCTGTCTGTCTGTCTGTCTGTCCGTCTGTCCGTCCGTCTGTATGAACACCTAGATCTCAGGGACTATAAGAGCTAGAGCTACCATTTTTTCAGTGTAGACTTGTATTGTCTGCACGCAGATAAAGTTTGTTTCAAATTTTTGCCACGCCTCCTCCCGCCCCCGCAATATGAACAAAACCTCATATCTCCCACAATTTTGAAAATAGATTGTTCGAACCTTCTAGGCATATACTTTAATCATTATTACCTATCGATCCGCCATACATCATTTTGCGATCAGATGAACCATAGTAGAGTTACCACCCCGCAATTTGAAAAATACCTCATATCTTCCACAATTTTGAAAATACATTAGTAAATCATTCTAGACATATATTTTAATCATCATTACCTATCGATCTGTCATACATCATTTCCTGATCAGATGAACGATAGAAGAGTTGCCACCACGCAATTTGGAAAATACCTCATATCTCCCACAATTTTGATCATAGATTGTTTCGAACCTTCTAGACATATTTCAATCATCATTACTTATCGATCCGCCATATATCATTTCCTGATCAGATGAACGATAAAAAAGTTCCCGCCCCCGCAATTAAAAGCCTTATAACTCCCACAATTTCGAAAATAGATTAATCAAACTTTTAGACATGTATTTTAATCATCATTACTTATCGACCACCATACATAGTTTCCCGATCAGATGAGTTATAGTAGAGTTGCCACCCCCCAATTTGGGAAAAAAACACAATTTGGGCATGTTGTGATCTAATAAAATATTCTGAAATAAACCTTACCCTGACTAACGGGTATATCGAAGTCGAGCAGGGCCGACTTCAACTTACGATCTCGTTTTTATTTATTTTCTGAAAGTCTCTCTATACTATATACAATACAAGATAAATTGCGTCCCTAAGCTTGCACTGCTTGTGCTATAACATCAATTTGCAAACCAACAAGCCGAGTTTCATAGTTCTGGAAGCTTCTGTAGACTGACTTTTGCATTAGCATCCGAAACAAGGATGCCTGATGGTCTTCAATGGCTAATCCTTTCCGCCACTTCCATATATATCGGATAAATATCACAGTTTTTGTTCCAGCAGTCCTCTTTATATGCGCAATATTGTTTTTTTGTAAGATCATGATCCTATATTAATGTCAATGCATAATCTGAGGATACGCGAACGGATAAAGATAAAGAAGCTTGTTCGCTCCGACCTCTAACCTTAAGCACAAATAACAATCCAGGATGATCAACTGAACTTATGGATTTTTTTATGTTGAGCAATTGTGTTGCCTTAGGCCAGTCAGCATATTTTAGCTTAAAAAGTTTCAGATTTCGTTAACTTTTCTTCCATTTTGCCTCCAAATTTACCAGAAACATCCACTAGAACTAGTTTTTTGACCGACCCTTTACATGGCAGCTATATGATATAGTCATCCGATTTTGATAAATTTTTTCACAATTATGTGGAAGCATATAAAACTAACATACACCAAGATAAGTGACGCTACGATGGAAAACAACAAAGTTTTTCTAACTAGAACTAGTTCTTAGACCGATCGTTCCTATGGCAGCTATATGATATAGTCATCCAATGCGGCCGGTTCCGACATATTAGTTGCGCGCAGTAAAAAGAAGACTCTGTGCAAAATTTCAGCTCGATAGCTTTAAAACTGAGAGACTAGTTCGCGTAGAAGCAGACAGACGGACAGACGGACGGACGGACAGACGGAATTGAACTCAGCTCGTCGTCCTGCAAAGCTAACTTCGACTGTGCCGAAGTTTTAATACACTTGAAAAATTTTACTCCAACTGATTTAACCAGTAAAATATATATAGGATATGATATCAGATATTAAAAAAAATTTTAAATCATTGAAATTAAAAATAGGATACCATAAAAAAAACTTTTCTTAGTAAAACACATTTCCGACCGATCGGTCCTATGGCAGCTATATGCTATAGTCATCCGAATTTTATAAATTTTTACAAAATTTGTAAAAGCATATAAAACTAATATCTACCAAGATTGGTGACGATACGATGGAAAACAAAAAAGTTTTTCTCACTAGAACTTTTTTGACCGACCGTTCCCTATGGCTATATGCTATAGTGATCCGATTTTGATAAATTTTTTTCGAAATTATGTGGAAGCATATAAAACTAATATAACTACGATTGGTGACGCTACGATGAAAAACAAAAAAAGTTTTTCCCACTAGAACTAGTTTTTTGACCGACCCTTTATATGGCAGCTATATGATATAGTCATCCGATTTTGATAAATTTTTTCACAATTATGTGGAAGCATATAAAACTTACATCCACCAAGATTTGTGCCGCTACGATGGAAAACAACAAAGTTTTTCTAACTAGAACTAGTTCTTAGACCGATCGTTCCTATGGCAGCTATATGATATAGTCATCCGATCCGGCCGGTTCCGACATATTAGTTGCGTGCAGTAAAAAAGAAGACTCTGTGCAAAATTTCAGCTCGATAGCTGTAAAACTGAGAGACTAGTTCGCGTAGAGAAACAGACAGACGGACAGAGGGACGGACGGACGGAATTGAACTCAGCTCGTCGTCCTGATCAAGAATATATATAGTTTATGTGGTCGGAAATGAATATTTCTATGCGTTACAAACTTCTGGGCAAAATTAATATACACTTTTCAAGTGTATAAAAATGTATGCCCATGTATGGACGGCGACACTTTTTCCCATCCGCAACAAAAGACTGGACTGTGTTATTTTACAAAATCTCAAGCAAGGGAATTCAATTTGCATCTTAAACCGTATTTCTGTGCATTATTTTGTTCGTATGGAGATACAATGGCACTGTGAATACAAGGGAAAGTTGCACTTTATTTAAATTTCTTCATTTTTTTTTAACCAAATCACAAATAAAGTTATTTTAGCATTTCAATCTCACAATATGCCAGTCAAAGCCGTTCTGTGGCGGTCCCATTTGTAGAAAAAATAATTCTGACTGAATTCTCGGAAATGAATATACGTGTTCAGCCACACTATAAGTTAGGGATGAGACAACCCGGCATGTCTGTGATTAAGTCACGGTTACTGGCAATCATTAAATCACACAGTGACTGCATATTTGAAGTAACAGTGTGATTTGATGACTGCCAGTCACTGTGGCTTAATCACAGTTACGCCGATATGGTCATTCACAGTTACTAAATCACGGGTACGCAGATAAAGCTCTTCTCTTATTTTTAGGCCAAAAAAGGCCGTGTTTTTTGCAGGTTTCATAGCCACAAAAATCACACCAGATTCAGCAATCCCACTACTGTGAAGGAGAAATGACTTTCGCTGTGAGTGCAAGTTGGCAGAATCGCTTAACTCTTCTAAACATACATACAATCAATCAATCAAGACAGATCACTTATGTGCTTGACTTTCAAGCCATCCAGAGGCAGATTATATGGCATCTCGTCTTCAAATTTATTAAATTACTTATTATGTACATAAATATATAAAATGCTATCTGGAACCCGAACCCGAACCGGAACCCCGGTTCTCAATATGAAGGGAACCGGTTGGGGAACCGAACCCCCCAGAGTAGGATAAGGTTTCGAACCCCGAACCGAACCCCTGTCAAAATTAGAGGGGGTTTGCAGCCCTGATTTATATCCAAATAAATGCAAGCGTTTCCTGTCAATGAGGAAGATCAAGAAGCGATTGAAAGAGCGGTAAATATGTCGGACTCTATGTTGGATACAGAGATTTGTATAACTTCAAGCGGAAGTCCTACTCCGCTTGAGAAATTGTTGTCACCCTCAACTTTGATTGCATCGAATTCACCTCAAGCACTGAAACTCATGCTGAAGAAAAAACAAATGCCGAATTTGTAGGATCTGCTTGGGCTATAGATCCAAAATCACCGCATTTCAAAAAGATGTTGTGGCACCAAAATAACTTAGTCATGGATAAATCTGCGATTTCCTTTTTTGAGCCAGACCCTGGAGTTCTTAGAGAGCTTGATATTACCCAGCAAACAAATTTGTAAGCTGCCCAAAAAAATGTCAATACTTCGTTTTCAACAACGAATTTGGAAATTCGAAAATTTGTTGGCACTTTATTTTTTATGTCAGTTTTTCGCTATCCAATTGTACGTTTATATTGGGGGGAGAACGCGCTTGAAACAGTTCAGAAGACAATGTGAAAAATTCGCAATGAAAAAATACGAAGTAATTTGCATTTCAACAATAATAGTAAGTTGCCCTCCAAGGATTCTGCCAACCACGATACTTTATACAAAGAACGGCCTATCGTGAATCACTTCAATGAGAAGTTTCGGTCAGTTCCGATGATCCAACGCCTGTCTGTGTATGAACAAATGTGTGCAACGAAGATGAAGACCTTTCTTCGACAATATTTACCAGACAAAACACACAATCAAAGTTGTTCAATTGTCATAAAAAATAAGTATACGAACTTTTAGTCCACACATATTTGGATTTTTTCTAAATTTAAGTCACTTTAGTTTGAATTGTTATGTTTTTGTTTTATAAGCCTTTCTTTATTTTCTTTAAAATAAAACTTGTAAACAACAAAATTTTGTACTGAAATTTTTGTTGGCCTTCTTTCCAAAAGCCGCCTCTAGGCTTTTCCAGAACAAGCATTTACTTTTAAGACATAATGAACCCAAAAATAATTTTTCATGGGAAAAAAAATTTGGGCAGTAGAGGGTTAAGTGACAAAATTAAAGTAAAAAATGTATCCCGAAATAATTTATATCTGGATTTATAGTTGACCACTTGTGAGTACACTAGAAATTCAGTTAACAAAAAAAGCAAACATCAATGCAGTGAACTTCTATTCTCGCCTTTGCCATTTGGGGTGGTTTACTTCTTTTCTTTCTCCAGAGCTGGCACCTCAGAATAAGCTGTTATATATAGGCAAGTGGACTAGTCTCGTGTTATATGTCGTCAGGAGTGGAATGAAAGCAGTAGCAGCAGTTCAATTCAACGAATAATTCAATTTTGGCTAACAAATGTCCTTAGCCAACCCCAAAAAAAGTGAAAAATTATCAATGGAATTATTTTTTTCACGCCTCTACGCCCCTAACCTCAAACGACAATGACAGAGCACCCTTAGGAAAATTTCAAATTAAGTACAAACATAGAATAAGTGGAAAACACGATCTCGATAAAGGTATACAAATTAATTAAAATCAAAATTTATGGTCCCAAAATTGTTCTTGAGCAAGTGAGTGTATATGGAGTTGTCTTAACCTAAATCGGAAAAATTATGGTTAAAGTTAATAAAACATAATCAAGTCCATAAGCCTAAAATCTGAAATCATAAGTCGACAATAAGTGCGTTAGGTTGTGAACGAAAATAAGTTAAAAATGTGGTGGTAATAATTGGTTAAGCCAAAGCTGCTAATTAATCATATAACAAAAAAAAACCAGAGCGTAAGTTGAAGTCGGCCCTGCTTACTCAGGTAAGGTCAATTTTAGAATATTTTATTGGGACTAGTTTGAGTAGAAACGGACAGACGGACGGACGGAATTGAACTCAGCTCGTCGTCCTGATCAAGAATATATATAGTTTATGTGGTCGGAAATAAATATTTCTATGCGTTACAAACTTCTGGGCAAAATTAATATAGCTTTAAAACTGACAGACGGACGGGCGGACAGACGGACAGACCTACAGACGGACGGACGGACAGACGGAATTGAACTCAGCTCGTCGTCCTGATCAAGAATATATATAGTTTATGTGGTCGGAAATGAATATTTCTATGCGTTACAAACTTAAGGGCAAAATTAATATACACTTTTCAAGTGAATAAAAACAAAACGAAAATGTCTGTAAGACATAGCAATGAAGATATTTCAGCCGCCTTACAAAGGTCAGATCCTTTTTGAGGCTTATGTAACGAGGTTTTAAGTAACGTTGAACTTGTCGCTAATACACCATGCAAACACAAGTTTCATAAACTTTGCATTCTTGAACATATCAAAACCAATCCAAGTTGTCCTACATGTAAAGGGGATTGTGCAGCAATGGCGTTGATTTTCTCCAATAATACATTATTCGCGGAACTAAACTCAGAAGCTTCACGAGGAGGTAACAGTGTAAATGAATCACTAGAAACTAACGAAGCCAAGCCAGACCAAACCAATCAAGAAGGTATCAAAAAACAATTAAAAACCGAGGAGCAACTACAAGGCGTGGTATGTCTACAAGATCTACGCAACGTCCAAGCTTAGATAGAGTTGTAGTTGAGCCTTCCAACAGCTCGAATCTTTCGCTTAACACTCAAGTCGAAATATCAAAGTATGTACAATCTGCGGTCAGCATTCAACATTCACAACTATTGGAACATCTCACAACTCAGTTGAGTAAAACTATTGAATCCTCTATACAAAATCGATTAGCTTCTATTCATCTATCATAACCCGAACGTCAAACACCTATTTTTACAAATCATTTTTCTGGGAGAAATGATCTAGTTATTGATCAACCAGTTGGAAATAATTCGGAAGTAGTTATAAACTCACCTAGAGTTAGTGCAAATCGAAGTGGCTCGAATTCTTATGTTGCACCCGAAAAAGTATCAAGCGTTATCCAAAACTGGCGAATCAAATTTGATGGTTCAAAATCTTGTATGAGAATGGATAAATTCATTTATAGAGTTTGTTCCCTAACAAAGCAAAATTTAAATAACGATTATAGACGTACACACTCAAATTTTAGTTGGGAAACTTTCTGTGAGGAATTTAAAAAACGATTCGAAGACATAGAAACAGATTATGACATATGGGAAAGGATTAGGAAACGACGTCAAGGTGAAAGTGAGCTTTTCGAAGACTTTTAATATGCTATAGAAGAACTAGTGGACAGACTACAAAATGGTATACCTGGAAGCCAGTTAATAAACCTACTGATCCGAAACGCCAAGCCTAGTTTGCGCCATGAATTGCTTCATCTAAAGATTTCGAATAGATCTCAACTACGAAATGAAATCCGAAAGCATGAACAATTTTATAATGACATAAAAATATTAAAACCAAGAACTTTACGTTCATACGTTACCGAATTGTCTGATCAAGACGTTAGCGAGCCACTAACAGTTGATAATATTAAACCAGAAGAGGTTCTACAAATTCAGCACCGTTCTGTCCAAACAAACTAACTTGTTGGAATTGTGACGAAACGGGTCACAAATTCGATGATTGTATGGGGCCCAGAAAAAAAATCTTTGTTACGGCTGTGGAACTAAAGATACTTGCAAACCTCAATGTTCTAAAGTGCAATCCTTCGGGAAACCGAAGAAGGATGTGTCATCCAACAACCAATAGACGCATCCGATAAAGTCAAACAAATTTTGTATAGGAAAACATCTACTGTTTCTACGCAGGTAGAAGTATTGCCTGATAACGATGTTAAAAACCAAAAGAGGGAGAACCATTTACATTTTTCATTCATTCCTCTGCATGAAAGAATTGGGAATTTTAATAATAAGCGTAAACAAATATTTGATAAGTTAGATTCTATAAATTTTATACGAAGTCCAAACGTTCCACCAAACGTTTAAGACATTTTTTGGAAGACAGTTCGAATAAATCGAAATAAGTTTTTTTCATCAATTTTTGTAAATTCTGATAATAGGCTTTACACTGAAGTATTAATTGAAGGTCACAAATATACAGCATTACTAGACTCGGGAGCCACAATAAGTTGCTTAGGTGGTTCTGTGACACAGGAATTGTTGACACACAGCAAAAAAAAAAAATGTTCTGACAAGATACGAACCGCAAATGGAACCGAAAATAGTGTAGTAGCAAAATTTTAGCTCGATTAAATACCGCGATAGCACAGCTGAGCTTGAAATATTTCTTATACCTGAACTCAAGCAAGAAGTTTATTTTGGGCATAGACTTCTGGCAGAAGTTCGGACTTTTAGACAAGATCACAAAGTCCGCAGAAGTATCTGGAACTAGATGTGGAACTTCAGATGAAAATGAAGATGACCCAAAATTTATTACCTTGTCCGAAGGCGAACAAAAACGTCTAAATGCAGTTATCAATATTTTCCCGTCATTCGCCACTGAGGGATTAGGAAGAACTAAACTTGCAAAACAGTTAAGCAGCGGCATTGGCCAGTTTCACCTGCGATTGAGAAACTGATGTTCGCTGAAGTGGACAATATGCTTGCACTTGACGTCATAGAGGAATCCACTAGCCCATGGAGCAGTAATTGCGTGTTAGTTAAGAAAGGTGATAAGTACCGACTGTTTCTGGATTCACGAGAGGTCAATAAAGTTACTAGAAGGTATGCATATCCATTACCCTCACATTGATGGAATCTTGAGTCGCTTACCTCCAGCCCGATTCATCACTGGCTTAGACATGAATTATGCATACTGGCAAATTCCCAGATGAAGAATCGCGGCAATTCACGGCATTTACAGTACCAAACAGACCATTATATCAATATAAAATGGTGCCATTTGGTCTCTGTAATGCTGCGCAAACACTTCGTCGTTTAATGGATAGGGTTATCCCAGCTCATCTTCGTACACGAGTCTTTGTGTACTTAGATGACCTTCTTATACTGTCTGATGATTTCGAGAGCCATTTAATGTTATTACAAGAGATAGCCTTGTGTCTTCGCAAAGCAAATCTTACCATAAACATCAGCAAGTCGAAATTTTGCATGCAAGAAATCACGTATTTAGGTTTTATTATAGGAAATGGACAGATAAGAACAAATCCTGAAAAGATCAAAGCTATATCTGAGTTTCCAGTACCGACTACTGTTAAGCAATTATGTAGATTTTTAGGCTTATCGGGGTGGGTACAGGCGCTTTGTGGAAAACTACGCTTCCATCAGCTTTCCACTAACCGAACTACTAAAAAACGAAAAGACCTTGAATGGAATGAGAGCGCACAAAAATCCTTCGAAGCTTTAAAAGATTGCTTAACTGCCTCACCCATCCTGATAACTCCAGACTTTCGAAACGATTAGAACTACTTTGCGATGCTAGCACTTACGGCCTTGGCTGTGTTTGGCTCAAGAGCGAGACGGAGTTGAACTTCCAATTGCGTATATGAGCGAAAAACTTTCAAAAGCGCAGCGCAACTACTCTGTCACGGAACTAGAATGTTTAGCCGTAATCAAAGGAATTAAAAAAGTTTCGCTCTTATATAGAAGGCCAAGAATTTGTCGTCATAACAGATCATGCAGCACTACAGTGGCTGATGCGGCAAAAAGATCTGTCGGGTAGACTGGCTAGATGGTCCATGAAGTTACGGACTTTCACGTTCACAATTTCGCATAGGAGTGGTTCACAAAATGTTGTTGCCGATACACTTTCTCGTCAAAACGACCCTGCCATAGAAGACTTTCAAATGATTAAGCCAATAATCGACTTGGAGTCTCCACACTTCAAATCGCCCGATTACTTGAGTTTGTTAGATAACGTCAAGTCAAATCAGTCAAAGTTTCCAGATTTGCAAGTGAGAGGTGATTATGTCTATAAGAGAACTGATTTCGCTTCTGGAGACGAGTCGCAAGAGAATACCTCTTGGAAACTGTGGGTTCCAACCGGTTTAGTCCCAGACGTCTTACATCAAGCGCACGATTCCCCGAGTTCTGCACATTGTGGTATGAGTAAGACAGTAGAAAAGATACGAAGATACTTGGCCTCGTATGGTTACCCAGATACGCTCTTATATATCCGAATGCATCGTTGTCGCTCTACCAAAAGCCCAAATGTTGTTCTAAAACCACCAATGGGAAAACCCTTAACATCGGATAGGCCTTTTCAAAAGTTATATGTCGATCTATTAGGTCCCTACCCAAGAACGAAAAATGGGAATATTGGACTACTCATATTAGTTGATCATAACACTAAATTTCACTTTTTAAGCCCACTTAAGAAATTCATAACGTCTAAAATATGCGATTTTTTGGAAGGAACTATATTTTACACTTTTGGTGTACCCGAGACCATATTAACAGATAATGGCTCACAATTTAGGTCTAGTGCTTTCCAAGCCTTCCTTACAAGTTTCGGTATAGCACACCGATGTACTGCTATTTATTCCACTCAGGCTAACGCCAGTGAGCGCTTAAATAGGTCAGTCCTAGCAGCGATACGCGCCTATATCGGAAATGAGCACACCAATTGGGATGTAAATTTAAATGCCATCAGGGGAGCACGGGATATTCTCCCTATTTCCTTGCTTTCGGACAAAACATGATTTTTAACGGAAAGGACTATGCTCTGTTACGAATTCTAAACCTTTTGACTGATGATACCAAGATAAACTACCCAGACGCCATGCAGTTAGTAAGACAGAAGGTCCAAGAGAACATGAATAAAACCCATGAGTATAACGCACGCCGATATAATTTGCGTTGCCGAGAGATTCAACTAAAACTTGGTGACGCCGTATTCGCTAGAAATTTTACTCAGAGCAATGCTATTAAAAATTCAGTGCTAAATTTTCATTCCAGCTCAAGCTCATAAAAAACGCAGTTCGTATTATTATGAGTTAGTGGACGAAAAAGGCAAAAACCTAGAGTCTTCCATTTAAAGGACATTCAAATCAGGAAATAAATATTTTAAGTCGATTCTTCAGATAATGCTTCCTCGACAAGTCTTGACCCATTATCTTTAATGTAGTGTCCGAACAAAAATAATGGGAAATTTTCAAATTACTTTTCAACCCACTCATGCGTAATCTGTTGTTGTACTGACCAATGAGGTCAAGCCACGCATGCCTATGATCAGGCCATAGTCCAGTTACAGTAAGAAGAAACATACTCAAAAGCTCTTTTCGATCGGTTCATAACCACGCTGTTGGCACACGTGAATTTATTCGAGCAAGTAAATTCGACCGATTCAGATGTGTCTATGGTGCCCTACTACTTAAAGCTACAAGTCTTAGAGGTTAACTAACTTAGTCAAATAAAGGCTAACCAATTGCTACTCTGAAGTTGTTTGTGCTAAAAAAACCCATTGAAATAAAAGTGTTTTGTGAAACAGTGCTCCAAAGGTAAACGGAAGAATTAGTTATATATTTGATTCTAATTGATTTAATTATTAGAATCCAATTTGGGTCCTAAGGAGAGCCGTCCAACTCTTCCGTGGAGCCGTTAGCCCTATTAAGGTTGTGATTTGACGACCCAGAAACCCACTTTTGAGAACGACCTACTATTACTTGACACTAAACCCAGTTCACGTGGAGTCGCTGATAGTCATTTTGAACAGACGAGCCCTTGAAGGCATCATTTACACCAAAACCGATCCAAACATCCAAAGATCTGCCTATATTTTATTGACGAAACTTAATCTGGCTTAACTCTAGTGGTCTATGAGGTTCCTGTTACGTAACTAATCTGTCGCCACATGGCGATTATAACCCTACTCATACATACCGGCTTATATTAATTACAACTAAAGCAGTGTAAATGATCTTTATATGCGTCAAGCCAGCTAATGCAATTATCATTGCAATTTTCGCCGTTTTGTGTTGTCCATAAATTTCAAGTTCAAGATCAAGATAATGAAGTTCGTAGCTGTTTAGAAGCTAATTATCGGTTCCCTTGTTTAAAATGTTTAATTCTTGTTGCTGACGCTTAGTAACCCACAACCTCTTTGATGGGAATTCATTATGATACAAAAATATGAATAAGATATGAAATTTAAATCTACGTTAATAGTGTTGAAATGTATGAGTTTGGTAGCCAATGAAATATCGGTCTGTGTGTATATTTATGAGTTCTAAATTTGATTAACAGCATCTACACCTGTCATCTTTATCTTGGGCCCAACGATACAACGATGAGAACACATTATAATGGTTTTGTGAGTATTTTATAAAAGCTAAAGCTTCAGTTATTTGTTACTATCTATATACATACATATATACTTTACCTACCAATTTATAAATTATTTACCATGGCTACCATACAGAAATTTATTTAAAAACTTAATTTCTATAAACTTAATGTCACTTTTCTATATTTTTATCTGTAATTATTCTCTATTAGTTTCGAACCCTACCCTACGCTTGGGGTTCGTTCCACAACCGGTTCCCTTTAAATTGAGAACCGAGGTTCCGGTTCGGGTTCGGGTTCCGATTGCATTTTATATATTTATGTACGTAATAAATAATTTAATAGGAGTTTGAAGAAGAGATGCCTTATAAACTGCTGAGATTTTTAAGAAGTCAATCACATAAATGATCTGTCTAGATTGACTAGACAATCAGACATTGTATGTATGTTTAGAAGAGTTCAGCGATACTGCCAACTTGCACTTTCAGCGAAAGTCGATTCTCTTTGATGTGCTTTTTGTGGCTATGAAACCTGCAAAAAACACGGCCACTTTTGGCTTTAAATAAGAGATGACCTTTATCGGCGTACCCGTGATTTAGTAACTGTGATAATGTGATATAAGTCACAGTGACTTGTAGTCACCAAATCACACTGTTGCTTTTTAGAGGCCGTCACTGTGATTTGATGATTGACAGTGACTTAATCTGTCTCATCCCTAACTTATAGTGTGGCCCGAACACGTTTATACATTTCCTCGAATTCCAGTCAGAGGTATTTTTTCCAGGAATGGGACCGCCACAGCACGGCTTTGACTGGCATATTGTGAGAGTGAAATGCTAAAAGTATTTAAATTGTGACTTGTGTAAAAAAATGAAGACATTTAAATGACGTACAACTTTTACTTGTATTCACCCGTGCCATTGCATCTCCGTACGAACAAAATAATACCCAAAAATACGGTTTCGGGTGCAAATTGAATTCCCTGCTTGAGGTTGTGTTATTTTGTCCAGTCTTTTTGTTCCGACGGAAGAGTGTCGCCGCCATACATGGGCATAAGAATGGATACATTTTCATTCATCATTATAAAATATTTTTTATCATCAAATTGCAAAAAAATAAATTCTGTGCTTGAATTTTTTAGAACTGAACCCCATCAATTAGAAATCTAAGTTAGTTCGGGTTCGGGTCCAAGTGATTATTTTCAATGGGGTTCGGGCCCCGGTTCGGTTCAGGCATCACTAGAACCTGAACCGAACCGGTTCCGAAGGGTTCGGTTCCGGACCGGTTTGCAGCCCTGATAAGAATATAATAGTATTTGAAATGAACATTTAAACTTAACTTTTGTATGTCGAGTACTCATGCTGAAAACTTATAGGAAAATGTGGTGAAGGAATTTGAACCTTGACCATGGGACACTGCAAGAAATTCATAGCAATTTCATGGAAGGGAGGGTACAGAGAAGGGACAACTAACACCTATGTTCCCTAGACTAACTAAATCTCAGAGGGTTGATTATGCGGGTCGGCGCAAATACATTAATTTGCAGAAGCTCCTTTCATACATTATTATTTTTGAATTAGTTTATTAAACGCGCACTTATTAAATGTGTTAGTGTGCAACCGTATAGTTCAGACGAGTAAGAACTCCTGGACAATCCGGCGAGCTAGAACCTACATAGCGAGAGGTAACTCCGTCTGACTTTACAATGGTCTTTCAAATCAGTAGTAATACACCGATCGAGGGTAGGCCTATCCCTTTCCAATTTGAGAGTGAAAAGACACCCAAATGCACACCGGTACACTAGAAGACAGATAATGGAGATGAATATTCCATAACTCTTGTGTCCAAGAAACTTAACAAATCACAAAAAATTATTCTGTGAAGGAACAAAAGTGTCTGGCAGCGTTAGTGTGCATAAAACGCTTTCGAGCATATGGAGGGGCACGATTTTTCGGTGATTACGGATCATGCCCTAAAGTGGCTAGTGTCTCAACCTGATTTGCACTCGTCTTGCTCGTTGGGCATTAAAGCTTCAAGGATTTTGATTCAAGATTGAGCATTGTAGTGGCAAATATAATGTGGTAAATGAGGGTGAAATAGCTGTTTAGATGCTAGCAACGGATTATTAGTCGATTTGGAGCAGGGTTCGTAAATAAAAACTTACATTTATTTCAACAAACACAAAGCAAACACTGATATTTTGGAATAAATATCATTTTCGTTATAAATTGTTTAAAACAGTGTTTGCTAAAATTTTTTTCTGGTCAAAAGTGATATTTATCAGAAAAATAAATATCACTTTTGACAAAATGAGTTTGGAAGCTCAAGATAGTAAGAAAAGCATTTATAAACAATGCAAATAGTTGGAGATAATTTTTAATCCGAATTATTGTTTGCTCTTTCTATATTATTATACCAATGAAACTGCAAGACGAAGTTTTAGCTAGTATATACATTATTGCATTTATTTAAAAATAGTGTCGTTTAATAATCTTTGATTCAATTTAACAAGAGAATGTTTTCCAATGTTTCTTCACTTAATTTATTTCGTAACCTTGTATAAATAATAGATAATATGATAAGCCCTTTCAACTGAAACTTGTTGATGGCACAGCCAAAGCTGTTTCTGCAATTTGAAAAATTGGCTCTGCTAATGCTTGTGCTTTCCAGTATAGAAAAATGTCCTGCTCTAAGTTAGCTCTGTCACTTTATTGCAAATGCTCCAGTTTTGTTGATATTGATTTAGACTGGTCAATGCTTGGCAAATTTAAATTCAGTTTTAATGGCAGAATATTTTGAAAATATTTATTGTCAAAATCTCTAAATGGAATCCTCCTTCGGTCACCAATGCGTAATTTATTTTAAATATTCGTCTGTGATATTTTTTTAGCTCTACTTTGGTGGTTGGCTTCTTAACCAATTTCTTTTCTTTCAGCTTCATGTACGCCCATGCGTACCATATTATAATGGCATCTTATGTTTCCGGGAAACTTTGATAACGATTTGTGACATAATTTGCACAATACTTTCTCGTTGTTGGGACAAGGAGCTTTTTCCTTATCAGCATTTAACTTCAGGACTGGGGCGTGTAGCAGTTAGTTAGAATTGTTTAAATAATTTGGCATGTGACCAACAAGTAACGGATCATCCGTGTGCTTAATGATGAACTTTCGCTTTCAATGTCAAGGCAGAACTAATTTATTGGTATTGAGATAAAGATGAATAAGCTTAGGAGTGAGTACAATGTGGGGTTTATATACATGTGTGTGAGAATGCAAGTAGAAAAGCAGAAGAAGTTAACAATGAGAGAGTTGACTTCAAATAAGCTAATAATATACAAGATTTAAAGTGTGGAAATATTTAACAAATGAAAGTAGTTGGAATTGTTCAACTAAGTTGAAACGGACAAGTTTGGTGATGGTACGGGTACGCTCATCGTTTGTTTGACGGCGTTAATCATGTCGTATCGATCCAAATTTGAAAAGTTCTTGCTCTAGTGACCTCTAGGTAATGAACGGAGAGAATCACCAACCAAAAGATGTCCAGCAGTTAGTGCGCCGAAATCATTTGGGTCTGATGAAAGTGGTGATAGAGGGCGAGAGTTGAGGATGGACTCAATCTCAACAGCAACGGTGTTCAGTTCTTTCAAGGGTAAATTTAGTATTTGCTAAGGCTAAGGTGCGAGATTTAGAAGACCCTTTGCGCTCTTCACTGCAGCCTCCCAGAGACCGCCAAAATGAGGTGCCCTGGGGTGGGATAAAATGAAAATTAATGAATTCAGATGAACAAAACTTGTAGATTTCTTGCTGGCTCTCCTTTTAAACATAAACTCTTTTAGTTCACGCAGCTGGTTCGATGCCCCAACAAAATTTGTGGCATTATCGCCAAAATATGTCAGCTGGCAATTTGCGACGACCTCCCATGCGCTTCAATGCATTTAAAAAGGCCTTTGCTGGACAATCAGCGACAATTTCGATGTGAACAGCTTTGGTTAGAGGCAGACGAACATGGCTATATATGATTTGGTAGGACCCTTTCCACGAATCCGCAAATAAGTGTTGATCGGTCCACAAAAATCGATACCACAGCGTTCAAATGGCCGAGCCGGTGAAAGTCGAGTGGTTGGCAAAGGACCCATTAATTGCTGTTTTAGTTTTGGCCTGTAGCGGACGCAATGAATACAGGATCGGACGATGCGACGAGCCAAATCTCTAGCATTGACGATCCACTACTCCAATCGAATAAGAGCCACTAACGCCTTTGGGCCAACATGGTGATTTCGAAGATGTAGATGACGAACATATCAAACAAATTGAGAGTTGCTGGGCAGCAGCAAGGGATGCTTCTGACTGGTCTGGTAACTCAGCATATTCCAGTCGTCCACCAACCTTGACAAGACCGATCTAAAAATGGAGTTAGAAATTTCGGGTTAGTTTTTAGAGGTTTGTCTTTTCTGGAGCAAGCTAATCTCTTCTGAGAAGTGTGTTTGTTGAACATTCCAGATTATGAAATTGGATGCGAAACGAAGTTCTTCAGGTTCTGGCGAAGCAGTCGTCGATGTTGGTAGTTTTCAACATTTGCCGATAACTCGGATTATCCAAGTGATGATGCGAAGTGTGCTGGCATACGAGCTAATCTGGTCGCTGATATCGAGTATTAGGTTGTTCTCTTTTATGGCAGTAAATAGACTTTTACGTTTTTCAATGTTTACCACAGCCAAGTCGACATCAAGCTTTTCGCTTATGGTGGGCCATTATACGGATCTTTCGGGTAGGAACGATGGACTGGAACTAAATTGACCTCTGCAGATCCTCAACGCTACAGCCTCGAGATAAAGATCAGCTGGTTAAGTTGTGTTGTCACGTGGTTCCAATGGCCATCACGTGTCAATTTTGGAATGTCAGATACTCTGTTTCCCACAAATATAGATAAGGTGACTGAATGCTGTTGAAGCTAATACAAAACGAGTTGAGAATCACACCGCAAAAAGAGTACATGATGTTTCTATTTGTGAATATTTTCGGGATTTTGTCGTAGAGTCGAGCCAGCAAATGTGCGCCGCAAAGTTCAAGCTTTCGGGAGTGACTGTTTCTTCACAGGTGCTACTCTCGATTTTGATATAAATAGATGGACCTTAAATGTCCATGTGAATCCTCAGCACGGATATAAAAACAACAGCCGTAGGCCCGAATCGATGCGTCGCAGAATGCGTGTATTTTAATGTTGCAGGTGTTCGACTGCAGACAAAAAACGAGGCACAGTTAGTCCCGAAAGAGTTAAGGCACACCAGACAGTTGTTCCATGCATCAGTAGATTTTGGGAAACCGACTCGTCCTAATTGAGTTTCAGGAGCCATAATTCCTGCATTATTATCTTGGAGACAATGACGAGTGGGGACAGCAAACCTATCGGATCGAATAGTGATGACGCAGTGGACAGAATTGGGCGCTTTGTATCAGTGGAGTAGATTTCCTTAGGTGAGAAAGAAAAGTTGAATGTACCATCTTGTTGACGCTAAGTTACTCCAAGTGTACCGCTCACAAGGTTTTCGGAAATGTTGATTTCTTTTTATGAGATTTATCCTCCATGAGGTCAGGGTAATTTGAATGCCATTTGCATAACGGAAATTTACCCCGACTATGATTTCAACGATTTCTGCTTTGCGTGCACGCAGAGTGTCGATATCGTCTGCTCCACACAGCAGATCATCGACATATGGGCAAGAGATGATAGCTGCGGCTCCAATAGGCAGCCCGTCCTTACAGTTGTCAGCCAAATAATTCAAACTGCGTGTTGCAAGGTAGGGAGCTTAGGGGTCCTATACGTTACTGTGTTGAGTTGATAAGTTTGTAGATCCGGGCATCTGGAGGCTCACCAAAGAACATACTGTAACTTTCGATCATCTTTATGTACAAGTACCTGTCTTACATTTTTGTAACGTCAGCTGTAATGGGCAAAGGATACATGCGAAAATGAGCAAAGAATGTGCCACTCCTTCCTGGATAGGGACCAACTAAAAGTATATCGTTCAGGCGACCTTATTGCGATGTTGTGACACAAAGCGTCGAAAACGACTCTGAGAGATGTTGAGATACTGCTCGGTTTGAGCACAAATGACGTGGGAGGTAGGGATGGGGTTTCTTCCAAGTTTGGTTTAGAGTGCAAGAGTCTGGTGACCTAAGATTTGCATACTCTTGCATGAACGAAACACTATGAGCGAATATCGGGTAATCGAGCAAGGCGTTTTTCTACAGCGATGAATCGGCTCCCGAGCTGTGTCAACGGAATGTCAAAGAGACTTTGGACTTCCGAAACGGCAACTTAACAACAACGCAGTAGAGCCTTTGCGAGTTGTGGCTATGTACTGATCCTCACAAAAGGCGATGATGTGGGGTGAAGTTTTATAGGGCGTTCAAGCGATTCAATTTCCATAAGTGCTGCAAATGATTGCACAGTGCTACAAATCAAAAAATTTTGAATATACTTTTTCACGACCTATGCAGATTGTGGGCTGGTCGAGCATAGCATTTCCCTACTACTCATTTGTTCACTGCACCCCCTGAAGCTATGGCCCAAAAACAGCTTTTTGCCTTTTTACACCATTAAGTTGGAAGAATGATGAACCGTCCGAATGTTTCAAACCTTGAAAATTTGATAGCAACGGAAGAATCTAATAATTGTAATCAGTGGTTATATAGATTCAACACGATGGCTGAGAAATGCAGGTTACAGATATGGAAATTTCAATTTTTTTTATTAATTTCAACTTTACCCATTGGTTTAACTATTAAGCGATTTTTCTTAAATTTTTGGTAAAGTCCATTCAATTCTACTACACAAGTGGTCCCAATAATTTTGGTTACCATTTGACGACGCTATTCGCAGATTTCAGAGCACACCTTGTCTGTTTTACATTTTTTAACATAGTTGAGGTCAGTATAAGTAAACTTTGATTTATAGTGTGCTTATCTAGTGTGTACAAGTAAAAAAAGTATTACTATGTTTATGCCTGACGGGAAATTTAAATTATATTTAAAAAATACAAAAAATATATACATACGCGTTTATACTTTACAAATTCTGTACCAATAATGCCATTCCATTTACTGTTACCTCCCATAAGGGTAGATAGGACAAAATATTGGTAAATCGGGAAGAAGAAGAACAGCTCAGATAAAAAATAAAAACGGGCCACAGAACCGCCGCAAGAGGCGACGACGAACATAATACCGCTTCTAGAAAAGAACACGAGGCCACCAATCGTAGATATAGAAGATAGACTCAGGGATCAGGATAATATCGTTTACTCAAAAATTCTCAAAATCTATAAGGCATTTGGTGGTGATGAGCTGCCTGCTGATTAAAATAGGTGCATGCATCCTGGCGAAAATTAGGTGCATGCACCAAATTCTTTGCCACATATGGTCCGACGAGAGCAAGACCGACGAATAGAATCTAACTGTACTTTATTTAATAGCTGGTGCCCTTTCTGTTTTACTCGGTTTACTTGGTATTTTATTTAAAGAACTTGCTTCATGTCGTTATTAGCATAACTATCCGTATTCGTTTTCTATTGCATATTCTTACCATCTGCGGACTTGTCTATACCAGAAATCTCCAAAACATAAATAAAAACCTATCTCTTTCAGGATAAACTTTAAAGGCATGCTATGGGTATGGGATAGGCGAAGGATGGTCACAAAGATTATGCTAATAAGATCATTCAATAAAAGGGTAGGCTGCATCGTAAACAAACATATGTTCGTCCCCACAGCTTTTGGTTGAAGCCCGTTTAAACAGGACAAAAAATCCACAGTTGCTAATATTTTAAAATCATGTCCATGAAACAATAAGCAGCAATTGGCAAATCAAGTCAAAAAGTGCTTAACGCTGGAATCCCTTAAACTTAACTTAGCTCCTTATCAGCAGCTGTCCAGCAGTTGTCAGGCCAAGACTGAAACACCTTTACACTCTTGAACGCGACCAAGAGTCCCCTCAAAAAATATAATGCCATTCGCCAAAACGTCAAAGATCCTGTTAGACATCTTAGGCGAAACATATTCCAAATGGTCTTTGTGTGGCCCCACCTGACGAGAGCTGGAACTACTTACTCATCTACCCTTATGGGGTAACGGTATATGGAGAATGGCAATATTGGTCCAGAATTACGTAAAGCATAAACGTGAATATATATTTTTTTTGTATTTAAGAAACATAATTTTAAATTTCCAAGCAGGCATAAACATAGTATACTTTTACTTGCACACACTAAAATGTACACACTAAAAATAAATCGTGCTTAACTTATACTGATACACTCAACTATGTTAAAAATGTTAAACAGACAAGGTGTGCTCTGAAATCTGCGAATAAAATGGTCAAATGGTAAACCAAAATTATTTAGACTCATCAGGCTTAACGTAGAATTGAATGGACTTTACCATAAAATTCAAGAAAAATCGTTTAGAGCAAAATAGTTAAACCACTGTGTAAAGTTGAAATTTTATAAAAAAGGGTGAAATTTCCATATCTGTAACCTCGCATTTCGTACATCGCGTTGAATCTATATAACCACTGATTACAAAGAAAGGGATCAATTCGTCGGGGTCAGAATTTTTTATGACTGAAACATTCGACGGTCATTGCGCGAATTATTTCAACTTAATGGAGTAAAAAAGGCAAAAAGCGGTTTTGGGCCATAAATCAGATTTGGGGTGTATTGAACAAACTAAGCATGAGGAAATGCTATACTCGACCTCCCTCTTACAGCGTACGATTAGGTCATTTCAAAAGCAGGTTTTCACTGTCACACGGCGTTATCAATTGATTCCTCAACAGTGGCCAGGCACAATGTTTGAGTGCTCATTATGTTGACGACGATATCTGCCCGAACGACCCAGCCAACAGTCTTTTTGGGGTGGGCAGATTCGGACCCATACGAATTTGTCCAATAGATAGCGTTAAAGAATGCTCGGTTCCAAGAAGCATGTCGATACGACGAGATTTGAAAAAGGTATCATCCGCCAATGATATATTGGCAAATTTCAACTCTGCTACGTCGATCTCGGTATCTGGTTGATGCTAAGCAATGTGCGATGTTATTCTAAATTGAAGTGTCAATTGATACCCCGAAATGCGCGATTTTATCGAAGTAGTTGTAATGAGACTTATGATTGGTAAGGATTCTCCAATGCTACGAATTTGCATGTGGTGCCTTTCACGGTGAAGGCAAAGTTTTTGAGCAAAGGTTTCAGTTATGAAATTAACCTGCGAACAAGAATCCAGCAACGCTCTACCAAGTTTGTATTCACCTGAGGAATCCTTGACCAATACTCATAGCTGTTGCCAGAAGGATTTGATCCTCTGCTGCAACTTCCATATGAGGGTTGTACAGTTGGAGATGAATGAGGCTGTGGGTCAGGCTGCCAAAGCGGTTGTAAAGGTATGTCGGTTGAAACACTGCTGATGATGATGACATCTGTGTATTCGAGGGCTGCGACGATGGTGTATGCTCATGATGCAATGATGAATGATGAGCCGGATTACACCACAGGCACTGATGTGTTGATGGACATTGAGCCGCTTTATGATTGTTGCCTGCCAAGGCAGTTGATGCAAAGTCCGGAGTCTTTTCACGTTATCGTAGCGTTGGCTGGTGTTCATCGTCTTAAAATTGGGCGCAGTTAGTGATCTTAAAACAATAGACTAGAACAAAGGGAACAAGCGGTATTAGTAATGGCAAACGAGGAGTTGGTTAGTTGATGAATACGACAATTGGACTTGCTGTTGTCAGGCTTACGATGCGACGAGGTTCCAGACGAAATAAGAAATTGACAGCGGCGTTCTAAAAGATGTGCACATGCTGACCAGGTAGGCAGCGTTTGGTAATCCAGAGATTCATTCCACTTGAATCGTGTGTCTGTTGGTCACACTTTTCAATAACGATGGTAGAAGCATGGCTTGTTATGCTATTTGCGTTGCCAATAGATTCCAACGAGCAAAAGTGGCAGACGCCTTATCCACCAGGTGGCTGCGAAGTTGCTGGCCGTTTGACTGGGGACTGCGTAGCGCGAAAAGAGCAGCAATACTTTTAGAAATATAAGAGTAGGATTATCATAACGTTCTTTCAATCTTTCTAGAGCCTTAGGATAATTTCACTTGTGACTTGAATGGCTTGATGGTTTTTAACGCAGGCCCTTGTGGCAGGTCAGCAACAGTTGAATTTCTCTATACTTGACAACCCAGACTCACGCGATGGAGCATTTGTTCGCAGAGTTGATGAAGTTCCATAGTTGGCGTAATTTCCATCAAATGAGGGCAGCGACAGCTTGGGTAACGAGGAGGACCTAAAGCTGACTGCTGGTGTTGGACTAGCAACGGGGAAATAACTATGTGCTGTTCAAATCTCCTCCAATAAGTTCCTTGATGGACAACTTAATATGCCACGTAGGTGTCTTCCAAATCAGCGCGTCCATTATCATTTGGGTCAATACTTTTCAATGTCAGTTTCCAGTTAGAGCCTTCTTGAAATATGACTCCAATATGCCCAAACGATAGCGCAGTTCATCAACAGAGAGCTTAGATTCCGATTCGCCCTTAAGGTCAACCAGAGATCTGATACGAGATATATTCTTTTACATTACTTCGTTGGCGTTTGAGTTCCTCGAGCGACATGTTTATTACTTAATTTAATCCAAAAGCGAACGAATGTTTGTTGCCAACCACGCTGTAGACGTACGAGTTAGCACAGAGATATACGACGCAGGCAGAGAGTTGGCAGCGATTCTAAGACAACGGGAAATTTGCGTATGTGTGGGGAGTAAGCCGGCAGACCAAGAATTGGGCGGCAAAGCACACGAGGTAAAAGTAGCGGTTCAATTTCCAATGTGGGCGATCGACGACTGTGTTTGAGGGCGTAGTGCAGCACAACAAGTGATACCAATAGATAAGCTGTAATATCAGAAACAGCAGATTGCTTGTGTGCGTAGCGCAGCTTTAGCCAACGAAAGCAGAATGTAGAAGCAGTTCCAGAAAGCGTGATATGCTTGTGTGCGTAGTGCAGCGACGAAGCCAACGAGAACGATATGTAAAGATGAAATTCCAAAGCGAGTAGAGTGCCTGTGTGCGTAATGCAGCCCCAAGCCAACCAGAACGAATGATGATATGCAATTCCAGAGAAAACAGCGTGATATGCCTGTGTGCGTAGTGCAGCGACGAAGCCAACGAGAATGAAATGTAAAGCTGCTGTTCTCAAAAGAGTATCGATGTGGGTGTATGCGTATGTCCGAAAACCCATGTGTTTAGCGGCAAGCAAGTGACAAGAGTTATTCCATGCGTAGAGTAAGCGATAAAGCAAACGACGAAAATAGCGAGGATTGAACAGTTAGGCAGAGAATCTCATTTTTCCCACAAGGCAACTGCAAGACATAGCAAGTGGTTGTAGTTTGTTGCTTTGCGATGAACTTTTATTTATGAAAAATGTTAATTATTTTTTACATTTCACAGCAAAACTATTACACCTGCCCCACGTTTGGCGCCAAAATGTTGTGACAAGGAGCTTTTTCCTTATCAGCACTTAACTTCAGGACTGGGGCGTGTAGCAGTTAGTAAAGTTGTTTAAATAATTTGGCATGTGACCCACAGGTCAACCGATCTTCCGTGTGCTTAATGATGAACTCTTCGCTTTCAATGTCAAGGCAGAACTAATTTATTGGTATTGAGATAAAGATGAATAAGCTTAGGAGTGAGTACAATGTGGTGGGTTTATATACATGTGTGTGTGTGAGAATGCAAGTAGAATGATAGCAAAAGAAGTTAACAATGAGAGATTGATCAAATAGTTTTTCACAATATACAAGATTTAAAGTGTGGAAATATTTAACAAATGAAAGTAGTTGGAATTGTTCAACTAAGTTAAGAAACGGCAAGAGTTTGACCGAACACTCGTCGTCGACATTCGTTATTACCAATTCATCCGTTTCGAACTTTTTAGGTCTACCCATTTTTTACCCTTTGAATTTAATCCCCTCTACTTCACATTATTTTACCTATTGTATTTGTAAGATGTTTCTCGAATTTTAAGCAGCAAAGAAATTTCATTTACGCTGTAATAACAAATGTCTTACGAAAATCAATTAAAACAATTTCCTGCAAAATGGTTCTATTGCTGCCCCACCAGACCGCAAACAGATCCAGTATCAACACTGTTGCCGCCGTTGTTATTTTGGTGGCAATTCACGTGTCGCTTTCCGCCATCCCACCTCTCTCTTTGGCTGCGCCATCATCAACACTGTTGTTTTACATTTCTGGTAATAAATATACATTAGAAAAATAATAGAGGAGTGGCATTTGGGAAGGCGAACGGGGAGACGGGGGAATGGGGTATTTGGCAATTTGCCGAATGTCGAGGCGTGGGAAATTGGAATTTTTTAAATGTGACGTTAGGTGAGAAACTTTGCGGCATTTCATTTCCTATGATTAATTATTAATGCCATTAAGTGTGATGATAGCTTCAAATAAGGGAAAATGACGAAAAAGACTTATGAATGTAATGCAATAGGGATGCGATAGCGAGATGACTACACACGCAGAGCGGCCCGAAAAAGTAGACAATACAAATGTCAGTTCGTTATGCATTTGGACAAATGTCCCTTAGAAGTATGCAATATAAAATATAGTTCGCAATTTATTAGAGCACATAGCCTCAAACAGTAGGCAACACAAATAGTTAATTAACGAACCAGAGAAAATAGTTGTTTTTTTCTGGAGAGAAAACTATAACTGCTTTTTCAATTTGGTTATTTGTTTTGTGTTATTTATTAATTAAATTTAAAACATTTAAAAAATAATGTTGGAATCCGGAGGGTAGTTCAACAAGTTATCTGCCTGTCAATTAAGGCCTCAAAAAAAAAGGTGTAGAGGTGGTGGCTATGATTTCGGGACTCAGGTTATCGGAAATGAAAACGGTAAATGACGTTATGATCAGAATTGACTTATTTTTGGCCCGTACCTCAATCATATTTTTTTCAATTTTTTTTTTGAAAAGTTGGCGGCAGTTTAAAAAATAAAATTTGATTTTCAAGTTTTTTTGTAGTTTAGTATAAAACGAGAGCGTAAGTTGAAGTCGGCCCTGCTCGACTTCGATATACCCGTTACTCAGGGTATCAACATGCCCAAATTGAGGAGATATGAGGTTTTTGTCCAAATTGCTGGGGGGTGGCAACTCTACTATAGCTCATCTGAATAGGAAATGATCTACTGCGGATCGATAAGTAATGATAAATATAATATATGCTCGAACAACCTATTTTCAAAATTGTGGGGAAATATGAGGTATTTTTCAAATTTCGGGGAGACAAATTTTTTTCCTTCATCTGATCAGGAAATGATGTATGGCGGATCGATGCTTAAAATATATGTCTAGAGGGTTCGAACTATATATTTTCAAATTGTGGAAGATTCTAGGTATTTTCCAAATTGCGTGGGTGGCAACTCTTCAATCGTTCATCTGATCAGAAAATGATGTAAGGCGGATCGATAGGTAATAATGATTAAAATATATGTCTAGAAGGTTTGAACAATAAATTTTCAAAATTGTGGGAGATATGAGGTTTTTTTCATATTGCGGGGGCGGGAGGGGGCGTGGCAAAAATTTGAAACAAACTTGATCTGCGTGCAGAAGATACAAAAACAAACAAAATGTCAATAATAATAATAGTTGTACAACTAGCAGCAACAAAAGCATATTTCACTCTAATGGCTGTGGCCAACAAATTATTATACTCTCATATCCTGTTGACATTTAACTGACAGCGCGGATGAACAAAGGCGACACCCGGCCAAAGGCAAACACTCGCTCACTCTCTAAAACACACTCACACACACATTGAAACACGCGTGTACCAGCAAAGATGGAAGTGGAACGGCATACACCTGGGTCCGGACTGCTGCGTCCGCAGAGACGACTGAGTTGGAGTCATAACCATGACCAAAGTCACACACACACACACACAGCACAGAGTTGCCAGTTCCACATCCGGTGACATCCGGTACTTCCTGCCTCACTCTCTCTCTCTCGCTCGCACTCTCCTATGATTTAGCCCGGCAGGCAGCATTCCTGTGGCCTTGTCACACCGTCGCCGTGCCACTAACAACTGCCAACAACAAGAGCCACACATCCACAACATAGTTTATGCGCTAAGGCAACACTATCAGGCCTTAGACACACGGCGTGTGAGAGCAACTGCAAAACGAAGCGATGCAAAATACCCTCATTTCAAGTCATTTAGAATCTAAGCACTTTGATATTTAAATAGGTTAATTTTAAATTGTATAAATACTCAGAGTGAAGAATACTATTTCGAAATAAATTTATAAAGTACTCAAAAAAATATGCTTGAAAGTCCGAGAAATTCATGCGCTTTAAATTAACAGAGTAAGATTTGCGCTTTAATAACCTTAGAAACGAGCGTTAGACGCTCAATACAAATTTTGCGAACTAACATAATAGCAGGCTTTACTGCCTCAAACAAAGCGATAGATGAATCTGTTTTAGAGTTCAAATTCTTAAAACTTTTGTTTAGAGTGTTAACAAACATTTTCCAATAATACAAAATTCGATTTTTTTTTTCGAAGTTGCATTAAATGAAATTAATTATTTTTTGAGTTGCATTCATATCAGTTTATTTGGCGCAGAAAATTTATTAAAAGGCAAAAAATACTTTAAACTCTAGAAAAAATAAATTCTATATTAGTTAACAAGCTAAAATCGAAAATGGTTTATGAAAGCAAATTTTTCTCTGGCCATTCTAAGTATCAACATCAGCACAAATGTGCGACTGAATTGCTGATTGCTCTAAAATTATTTTTAAGTTACCTTGAAGCAATCTCCATTAAATGCATTCAGATTTAAATCTTGATGATTTAATGCTGAAATAAATGAAATCTTTGCTTTATTATTTTTAGTCAGGTTGAGATTGAGTCGTAAATCAATCTTGAAATGATTGATTCATTTCATATTTTCAGAAAAATGTTTAAGGGGGTCTTCTACATTTGAAATATTTTTTTTTCTATTTTTTTGTTTTGCATTATTATTATAGCTTGGATATTCCCCTTTCATCCCCTTCAAACCATTTTCAAAAATTCAAAATAGTTTAGCAGATATAGCCTTTTTAGTGGTAGTAAAGTGAGTATTTTATAAGTTGCTTAAAACTTTAAGCGCGTTTTTCTCGAAACCACGTTTTTTGACCTGGTAGCCATGATTGCGCTAGTTCTACCAAGCCGATTTTCATCAACCATATTGCAATCAAAGCAGAATTGATGTAATTCTAGCTCGTACCTCAATCAAGAGAAAAATCATTTTTATACACTTGAAAAGTGTATATTAATTTTGGCCAGAAGTTTGTCCGACCCCATAAACTATATATATTCTGATCAGGATGACGAGTTGAGTTGAATTCCGTCTGTCCGTCCGTCTGTCTGTCCGTCTGTCCGTCCGTCCGTCTGTCTGTTTCTACGCGAACTAGTCTCTCAGTTTTAAAGCTATCGAGCTGAAATTTTGCACAGAGTTGAATAATATGTCGGAACCGGCCGGATCGGATGACTATATCATATAGCTGCCATAGGAACGATCGGTCGAAGAACTAGTTCTAGTTAGAAAAACTTTGTTGTTTTCCATCGTAGCGGCACAAATCTTGGTATATATTAGTTTTATATGCTTTCGCATAATTTTGAAAAAATGTATCCAAATCGGATGACTATAGCATATAGCTGCCGTAGGACTGATCGGTCGGAAAATGTGTTTTACTAAGAAAAGTTTCTTTTATGGTATTAAATTTTTATTATCAATGATTTAAAAGATTTAAATATCTGATATCAATATTCTATATATATTTTACCGGTATAATCAGTTGGAGAAAAGTTATTCAAGTGTATTAAAACTTCGGCACAGTCGAAGTTAGCTTTGCCTTCTCGTTTTAGTATTTTTTTTCACTACACTACACAAAAAACAATAAAAAATGGAAATTTTTATACACTTGAAAAGTGAATATTAATTTTGCCCAGAAGTTTGTAACGCATAGAAATATTCATTTCCGACCACATAAACTATATATATTCTTGATCAGGACGACGAGCTGAGTTCGATTCCGTCTGTCCGTCCGTCCGTCTGTCTGTTTCTACGCGAACTAGTCCCTCAGTTTTAATGCTATCGAGCTGAAATTTTGCTCAGAGTCTTCTTTTTACTGCACGCTACTAATATGTCGGAACCGGCCGGGTCGGATGATTAATATCCCTAATAATTTGTATGCTTTGAGAATAATCGTTAAGCTTGAGTAAATAAAATAATACTCGAAATAAAACATCATCAATGATTTTTCAAATAAAACTCGACAAGTAACTAATTATTGTTGATTTTTTATAAACAAAATAATCAAAATTATTATTGACGATGAAAAATAATAAAAATCTTTAATAATTAATAAAAATTAAAAATATCAAATCATTGCCTATCTGAGAATCTGTGCTGAAAATATTGTCATCACACTCGGCTAAAAATTTTTTTAGTGGATGCTTCATATTTATTTATCTAATCATATACACTTGAAAAGTGTATATTAATTTTGCACAAGTTTGTAACGCATAGAAATATTCATTTCCGACCCCATAAACTGTATATATTCTTGATCAGGACGACGAGCTGAGTTTAAAATCGTCTGTCCGTCCGTCCGTCTGTCTGTTTCTAGGCGAACTAGACCCTCAGTTTTAAAGCTATCGAGCTGAAATTTTGCACAGAGTCTTCTTTTTACTGCACGCAACTAATATGTCGGAACCGGCAGGGTCGGATGATTATATCATATAGCTGCCATAGGAGCGATCGTTCTAAGAACTAGTTTTAGTTAGAAAAACTTTTTTGTTTTCCATAGTAGCGTCAATAATCGTGGTATATATTTGTTTTATATGCTTCCACACCGTTCTGGAAAAATTTATCAAAATCGGATCACTATAGCAAATAGCTGCCATAGAAAAGGTCGGTCAAAAACAAGTTCTAGAGAAAAAAACTTTTTGTTTTCCATCGTAGCGTCACTTATATTGGTATATGTTAGTTTTATATGCTTTCACATAATACAGTAAAAATTTATCAAAATCGGATGACTATATTATATAGCTGCCATAGAAACGGTCGGTCAAAAAACTAGT
The DNA here is from genome assembly GCA_018904225.1 of Lordiphosa mommai. Classification (NCBI taxonomy): domain Eukaryota; kingdom Metazoa; phylum Arthropoda; class Insecta; order Diptera; family Drosophilidae; genus Lordiphosa; species Lordiphosa mommai. The sequence goes on along the minus strand of JAEIFT010000366.1, from coordinate 89,203 downwards.
GCTAGTGAGAAAACTTTTTTTGTTCTATCGTAGCGTCCCCAATCTTAGTATATATTAGTAATATATGCTTTCACATAAATTTGAAAAAATTTATCAAAGTCGGATGACTATAGCATATAGCTGCCATAGGACCGATCGGTAGGAAAATGTGTTTTACTAAGAAAAGTTTTTTTTTATGGTATCAAATTTTTATTATCAAATGATTTAAAATTTTTAAATATCTGATATGTATATCCTATATATATTTTACAGGTTAAATCAGTTGGAGTAAAGTTTTCAAGTGTATTAAAACCAGAGATCGTAATTATTATAATTTTTAATTTAAAAAATTACAAAATAAGAATTATATATTGATTTTTTTTCAATAAATTGGCAAATAACTCTTATTTTTAACCTAAAAAATTAATTACAAAATAATTATTAAAGTTCAATTTTAATATATAAATTGCGAAATAATTATTATTTTTGACTTTATAATAAAATTGTGACATAATTTTATTTGTCAATTTTTATTTTAAAAATTGAATATAAGAGTTATTTTTCACTTTTTATTTTAAAATTGAAAATAAAAATTGATTTTAAATATCTTAAGAACCAAGCGGAGCATCGCAAAAGGTAAAATATATATGAGATCTACGTTTCAATACCTATCCATTGATAAATCAATTGTCCTTTAAGCATCAATATTAAGGATCGCTAAAATTATTTCGATTTAATTCCTCTTTAATATGTTCACAAAATTTTAAAACGGTACCAAGAAAAATAAGACATTGCATTGTAGAAGGTAACTGAAAATACAAAATGAATGTACTGAAACTTTAGTTTTTGGCAATGCAGTACTTGAGCCAATTGATACAGCCGAGGATATATTACACAGGCCAACAAAATGACCACTTTTGTGAGCTCTCCTACTATGTATTAAATTCTGTTCAAGATTTGTGCACTGATTCCAAAACTGGTCTCGGTTTTTAAATTGATCAGGTGCTTTGGTACGTATTGTCTACCTGACTAGTCGATACATGCGATGTTTGCGATGAACTGGCTTTTTTTTCAGATCCCTCCTACAATGCGATGTCTTATTTTTGTTGTTACCGTTTTTAAATTTTGTGAATATATTAAAGAGAAATTAAATCGAAATACTTTTAGCGATCCTTAATATTGATCCTTTAAAGACATGTGATATATCAATGGAAAGGCATTGAATCGTAGATCTAATATATATTTTAACTTTTGTGATGCACCGCTTGGTTCTAAAGATATTTAAAATCAATTTTTATTTTCAATTTTTAAAATAAAAATTGAAAAATAACTTTATATTCAATTTTTAAAATAAAAATTGACAAGTAAGACTTATGTAGCAATTTTTTTTATAAAAATTGAAAATTATAATTATATCGCAATTTATATATTAAAATTGAACTTTAATAATTATTTTGTAATTAATTTTAGGTTGAAAAATAAGAGTTATATACCAATTTATTTAAATAAATTAAAAATAAAAATTTAATTTTTTGTTGGTTTGCGCACTCAAAAACAACTCCAGTAGTCTTTTACATTCATCTAAGACCATTTTTCCACTTTGATTTTTTTAAACCCCATAACTCTTATTTGGATCCTGATGATTAAAACTTCGGCACAGTCGAAGTTAGCTTTCCTTCTCGTATTTTTTATTTGCTACCAATTAAAAAAAATTTAAAAAATATGATTCAGGTACGGGCCTGAATAACATCGATTCTGATCATAACCTCATTTACCGTTTTCATATCCGATAACCTGGTGTCCCGGAATCATGGCTACCAACTCAACATCTTTTTTTATGAGATTTCTTATATAATTAATTAATTACGCAAAACAAAAAACCAAATAGAATAAGCTCCCATTGTTTGTTTTGCCAGACTTTTTTTTTAAAAACACTCAAAAAAACATGTGCGAAGATAGAAGACCCAATTAAACTCAAAGACAACAAGACCTGGGTTCAAATCCCGGTAAAGGTAAATCTGTTTTTTTTTTCTACTATTTAAATATTTAACTATTCATTTCCGACCCCATAAACTATATATATTCATGATCAGGATGACGAGCTGAGTTGAATTCCGTCTGTCCGTCCGTCCGTCTGTCTGTCCGCCTGTCTGTCCGTCTGTCTGTCCGTCTGTCTGTCTGTTTCTACGCGAACTAGTCCCTCAGTTTTAATTTTGCACAGAGTCTTCTTTTTACTGCACGCAACTAATATGTCGGAACCGGCCGGATCGGATGACTATATCATATAGCTGCCATAGGAACGATCGGTCTAAGAACTAGTTTTAGTTAGAAAAACTTTTTTGTTTTCCATAGTAGCGTCAATAATCGTGGTATATATTTGTTTTATATGCTTCCACACCGTTCTGGATAAATTTATCAAAATCGAATCACTATATCATATAGCTCCCATAGAAACGGTCGGTCAAAAAACTACTTTTAGTGAGAAAAACTTTTTTGTTTTCTATCGTAGCGTCCCCGATCTTGGTATATATTAGTTTTATATGCTTTCGCATAATTTTGAAAAAATTTATCCAAATCGGATGACTATAGCATATAGCTGCCATAGGACCGATCGGTCGGAAAATGTGTTTTACGAAGAAAAGTTTCTTTTATGGTATTAAATTTTTATTATCAATGATTTAAAAGTTTTAAATATCTGATATCTATATTCTATATATATTTTACCGGTTAAATCAGTTGGAGAAAAGTTATTCAAGTGTATTAAAACTTCGGCACAGTCGAAGTTAGCTTTGCCTTATCGTTTTAGTATTTTTTTTCACTACACTACACAAAAAACAATAAAAAATGGAAATTTTTATACACTTGAAAAGTGTATATTAATTTTGCCCAGAAGTTTGTAACGCATAGAAATATTCATTTCCGACCACATAAACTTTATATATTCTTGATCAGGACGACGAGCTGAGTTCGATTCCGTCTGTCCGTCCGTCTGTCCGTCCGTCCGTCTGTCTGTTTCTACGCGAACTAGTCCCTCAGTTTTAAGGCTATCGAGCTGAAATTTTGCACAGAATCTTCTTTTTACTGCACGCAACTAATATGTCGGAACCGGCCGGGTCGGATGATTATATCATATAGCTTCCATAGGAACGATCATTCTAAGAAGTAGTTTTAGATAAAAAAACTTTTTTGTTTTCCATAGTAGCGTCAATAATCGTGGTATATATTTGTTTTATATGCTTCCACACCGTTCTGGAAAAATTTATCAAATCGGATCACTATAGCATATAGCTGCCATAGAAACGGTCGGTCAAAAAAAACTAGTTCTAGTGAAAAAAACTTTTTGTTTTCCATCGTAGCGTCACTTATATTGGTATATGTTAGTTTTATATGCTTTCACATAATACAGTAAAAATTTATCAAAATCGGATGACTATATTATATAGCTGCCATAGAAACGGTCGGTTAAAAAACTATCGCTAGTGAGAAAAACTTTTTTGTTTTCTATCGTAGGGTCCCCAATCTTAGTATATATTAGTAATATATGCTTTCACATAATGTTGAGAAAATTTATCAAAATCGCATGACTATAGCATATAGCTGCCGTAGGACCGATCGGTAGGAAAATGTGTTTTACTAAGAAAAGTTTTTTTTTATGGTATCAAATTTTTATTATCAAATGATTTAAAATTTTTAAATATCTGATATCTATATCCTATATATATTTTACCGGTTAAATCAGTTGGAGTAAAGTTTTTCAAGTGAATTAAAACTTCGGCACAGTCGAAATTAGCTTTTCCTTCTCGTTTGAGCTATCACTAGACAGAGGATTTTGCGTATTTTCAGATTGAATTTAATCCTAGTAGGCCAGGTTAAAGGTGTTGAAGAGGCAGAATAAAAACACTTAGTTCGCATTTACACGATGAAGTATCCTTCCTGAAGTTCTTCATGATGTTTTTGATTGTGGGAAAGAGGTGAAGAGGGGCAGCCGAAGCTGGCAAAGCTTCATGACCTACCGTGGCGTGAAGCTTTTCGATAATTCTCCTTTTCTTTGTTTCGATTAAACTGATACAGGGTTGATGTGTGGGTTATTTGCTTATCGATACTCGTGTTCTCAGGCAAATGGAAATCGAACTTGTGAAGCAAACTTCTTGATCTAAATGCGCATGAAGTTTTGAAGATGCTTCAAAACGAAATCGATGAGAGTCATGAAGCAAACTTCATCGTGTAAACACGGACTAAATGGCCTGCTAATATCACAAAAGGTTCTTTAAGAAACCAATTCTTTTGGCCTACTAAGATAAAATTCTTTCTGAAAATATGCATAGTTCGCTGTCTAGTTATTACGATGGTTTCACACAAAATGTATTTTTTTGAAGTTTTTAACGAAGTTAAATGTGTTTTACAAATTCCAAATAAATTGTATTTTATTCTCCGGAATCAAAAAAAAATAAAAAATATCCTCATATATATTATATTCACAGTTTTTCGATATGATTATCTGAGGGTGCAGATATAAACTTCCAAAGCTGGAACGATTTTTAGTGAAACCAGTGTAGATAGAACTTCCAGTCAACGTCACCGCTGGTTTAGTTCTTTGCTAAGGCCGTTTAAAGATTAAAAGAAGACAGCTTTAGCTCCTCGTGGAAAGTCTAAGCGGTACTTTAATTGAAAAAAAAACTTTACAGCGCACAGACGTACCAGTCTCAAGGGCATTTTTTCACACTTCGGCCAATCCACGTTATTGAAAATGATATAAGCTTACCTTGGCTTCTTATATAGCGATAAAGAAGATCGCTGATTGTTGACAGTTCCTACAAAAACTTTATTCGGATTATTTAATCAAGGCAGCATTTGGTGAATAATAGTAAGACTTAGTGTTAACAAGGTATTTTCCTTAGTCTTCTTCTTCTTCTGATTATCCAAGGCCAACTAAGTTATCTTCCGAGCTACTGGAAGCAGCAGCACTTTGGCTACAGTTTTAGTTGGCATCTGGGACAGCATTGGAGGCCAGCTTTTGGTCAGCTACCCCTTTTGGCAGACGGTAGAAATCAGCCTACTGTATGTCATTTGATGACCCGGTGGCAGCTCTATTATTGCAATGGGACTTAAATTATCTTAATAAGTGGTGCTTGCTTAATAATCTTCCACTCAACAAGGATAAATGTAAATACATGACTTTTCATCGTATTACATCTTATTTGTATGACTATACGATTGATGATATTTTATTGGAGTGCATCTATTCAGTTGACGATTTTGATATAAAATTTGTGCCTTAGTTATGCTTTAATAATTAATTAATAATTTAATAATAAAGCTGCTGCCATAAAGCCATAAAACAAAATTAAAAAACAGAAATAAATCATCTTTAAACGCCTATCCAGGCACCAAATTGGGTCCACACAACCAGAAGGATGACTCTACGGTTGCTCTAGGTGCAATTCGCACTAGTTTGAGGGCCCCCAGACGACCCGCTGATGGATGCCCAAATCTACTACGGCTGCTGCCAACACAAAATAATAACACAACACCTGTACTGTCGCCTCTGCAACCATATGGGCATTTATTTTATTTGCAGAAAAACTTTTTATGGCCGCCTTGGGTGCAATCCGCACCAGCTATTTGGGCATCAGATGACCCACTGAGGACTGGCCACGAAATCCAAAAAACTGCACAATTAATTCCGGCTATCCAGGCAAAACAAGTAAGAAATTCGGTCAAGCCCGACTGTAATATACTCCTGTTTGTATGTAACTGATAACTTTAAAGTGTGAGGGTTTTTCAAAATCTGGGGGTGGCAACTCTTTTGACTATCGTTTATCTGGTTGGAAAACGATGTATGGGGGCTCGATAAATAATAATGAGCACCCTAGTACATAACTCGTAAAATTATAAAATTTGTATATAATTTCCTATTAACATAAACGTATTTATATTAGTCACGCGGGAATCACGCGAGATTTCTGACTGCAGGCCATCTCAATTACATCGGTTCTCTCATACTTGGTCTTTGCCTCCTTACAAAAATATCTATGTGAAAGAAGGGAGGGGGGAAACTATAAGTGGCAGTCCAATTGGGAAATTACCAGTAAGCTATTGCCCTCTCGCTCTCATTTTGCTCACTTCGTTGCTTTGAATTTTCTTTTCGTATTGCTCTTATATCGTTCATCTGATCGAAAAACGATGAATGGCGGGTCGATAAATAATGAGTAGTAGAATATATGTCTAGAATGTTCGAACTATTTATCTTCAAAATTGTAGGAGTTATTAGGTTTTTTTTAATTTGTAGTGGAAGCAGGGGGCGTGGCAAAAATTAAAAATAAACTTGATCTGCCTGCTGGTAATAGAATTATATGTTCCATACACTTCAAACCTCTAACTCTTACCATCTCTGAGATCTGTTTGTTCATACGAACCTGTGTTATCAGTGATGTAGACTCTTCTGAACTCTTAGGTCGCCTTAACTTCTCTGTTCCCTCTAGACCAACTAGAAATTATTTGCCTTTAATCTTGCCTAGTTGCACAACCGACTACGCACAGCACAACCGTTTTCGGGTTTTATGTCAAAATTATAATGATGTTTATCACCTGCTCTCAACAGAACTCTCTCTCTTTTCCATAAAGTTATCTCTTTTTGCACATCTCCGGCAAAATCTCTGACCACATCCACCAGGAGCAGGGGCCTAGCTTGCCCGGACCGGCTAATAAATATTCCCCCACCGGGTCAGAGATTTTCGGATGATTTAATTCATCTTTATTTTAGCTTATATTTATTTTATTTTTATTATATTTAATTTAATTTAATTTTTCCTTTATTTTATTTTTTTAATTTTAAATTTTATTTTCATTATTGTTTTATTTTATATTATTTTTTGTTCATTCTATAATATTGTTTATTTATTGTTTGTGTTTATGATTTTGTAAACATATTTTTAAGCCTCCTCTTTTTTCTTTTCCTCACTATTCTCTTTTTCTCTTTTTCGATTTCTATACTATTTAAATTTGTGTTAGGTCTAGTAACGTCTCTGGCTTCAATTGGCTGTGAACTGGGGCATAGCTGGCCGGACGGGCAAATAAAATTCCCCCACCGTGTCGGAGTCGTTACTAGTCGATTTGTAATTTTGTTAGATTTTCCTTGTTAGGCTTTCTTAGTTCATTAAGCCTTTATATAACGTATTCAGTTTTTCTTTTTCTTGGTTGACAGCCAACATTTGTCGACTTTTTTTTTTTTTTTCATCAAATAAACAAATAAATAAACAAATAAATAAATCACTTCACAACCAAACCTTCCTCTCGCCTTTTACATGGCGATCCTGCCAGGAGACGGCAAAAATCAATAAAAATACAAACGAGAAGGAAAAGCTAACTTCGACTGTGCCGAAGTTTTAATACACTTGAAAAACTTTACTCCAACTGATTTAACCGGTAAAATATATATAGGATATAGATATCAGATATTTAAAATTTTTAAATCATTTGATAATAAAAATTTGATACCATAAAGAAAAACGTTTCTTAATAAAACACATTTTCCTACCGATCGGTACTATGGCAGCTATATGCTATAGTTATCCGATTTTGATAAATTTTTTCAAAATTATGTGAAAGCATATATTACTAATATATACTAAGATTGGGGACGCAACGATAGAAAACAAAAAAGTTTTTCTCACCAGCACTAGATTTTTGACCGACCGTTTCTATGGCAGCTATATAATATAGTCATCCGATTTTGATTAATTTTTACTGTATTATGTGAAAGCATATAAAACTAACATATACCAATATAAGTGACGCTACGATGGAAAACAAAAAAGTTTTTTTCACTAGAACTAATTTTTTGACCGACCGTTTCTATGGCAGCTATATGCTATAGTGACTCGATTTTGATAAATTTATCCAGAACGGTGTGGAAGCATATAAAACAAATATATACCACGTGTTGAAACACTTACGTTAAGATAGTTTTATGGTTATAGATAGTTTAAGTTTTATAAGATGTTCAATGGAGTTAAGTAGGAAGCTAGAAATGTCAAATACATATAATGTCAAATTGAAATGCTCTCAGTAGAAGATCTCTATGTTGCTATGCGCTTATCAACATAGCTAGGCAACATTGTCATAAACATAAGCGAAGGTTTGGCTGCTTAAGCGGTCAGTCGAAAAAATGAATTGAAGAAAGGAGTCGCGCTTGTCTTCTCATTTGGCACCAGCTAGCTAAAGCTCTTTACTACCGCGGTCTTAATTATTAATCATTTATAATCCAATAAAAATACTTATTGGAATTTTTCATTGGCGCGGAGCAGGGACATCGGTAGTAATTTTCGTGGAAATTTAGTTGTCGGAAAGTGCATCTTAGTACATTTACTAAGTCGCTTAAAATCTAAAAATCGCCTAAGCTAGCTGGCTTGCCTTCGGTCGTGTGTTTGTTGCTGCTGCCCTGGACAGAGGATCTTTTGGAACATCTTCGCACTCTCAGTTGAAGGAAATTAAACCCCAGAGCCCTCTGTGTACCACCTGGACTTGGAAACTTTAAGTTTAGATGCCGCACAGTTACACCAGAGAGAAGGGAAGTTTCGCCATGTTGCAGCCAATTCCCAGGTAACAAGTGTCAAAAATTGATTGTACACTTCGAGCATTGGTCAGCCAAACTTAATTGTCAAGCTCACAAGCATATCAATTGTTGGCACTTATTAGTGCCCAGTTGCATATGCTTATACATACACATATACATATGTATGTATTTGCATTGGTAACAGTATATATATAAATCTCAAAGTGAACGCCCTTTGAAGTGAACCGTACCATTCCTGCTTAAACGGTTCTTATATACATAAATAGAAAAAGAAGAATTATATAGAGGAAGCCAATACTGTAATCGGCAGTCGCTTAACTCCAGTTTCTGTTCTACTCCGCTGTTGCTAAGCAGGCCGAGCTTCCCCAGCAGAGCACTTGTCGGTTGCATAGCATAGAAAGCCCGATCGCTAAGCGAGTTCGTGACAAACCAACAAGTGCCGCCTTCGTCGTTTGTTGGATCCGGGGGGGAGAGGTGTTTATATTGAAGCATCGTCTTATACATTTATGTTGTTGTTGTAGGCAAATCTGGCTGTATAAACCTTAAGCCATTTCCGAAGCATTAAACATGCGGCTTTTTAAACAATTGCGGCAAGCTTAGCTAACATTTGGCAAACACATATTGTCATTGTATACATTTCGCGTAGAAGTCGTTAACACAATATTTTACATTCTTACGTAGATATAATATATTATCTACTTTTTAACAAGTTGAGTTCTTAGTTAGAATTGCTAACACGGCTTGTTTTGCAAAGGTAACTCTTAAATTGAAAATAAAAATAGAAGAACTTATTTGTGCCGTTGTACTAAGTGCTATGGAACCAGCCAGTAAAGGTAATAGTAAGCTGGCACTATATGTGCAAAAGTGGATCAGGTGATGTCTGATATTCAGCGAATGAAAACTGCATTCATAGATAAAACCATTTCATTTAATAAAGTTGAATTAGAGTGTCGCTTGCAACTTCTTAATGGGTATATTGATAAAGCTATGCTACTTCAAGGGAGATAGACAACTTAAATCCTGGTAATGGAAGTAGCGCGTTATTGGAAGACATTTCTGTGAGCACAAAGGCATTGTTTTTTATCAGCCACAAAGGAAGACGATTCGCGATTTATGCACAATGCATCTATGAGTTTTCCAATCAGCATAATTCTCATTTGCCAAAGATGCGGCTACCAAGATTTGGGGGTAAACATGCTGAATTTAAGAATTTTATAAGCCTTTTTTAAAGTCTGGTTCACAACGACCCGTCGCTTACGGATGTCGAAAAATTTAGCCACTTGGTTTCATGTCTAACTGATGAGGCATTAGGCACAGTTAAGGCTTTTCCCATTACGGACTGCAATTATGACAAGGCTCTGACCACGCTTGAGGTCGTATACGACAATAAAGTGTCTTATGTTTTTAGACACAATTTCACCGCTTTTTGATATGCCTAGCATGCAAAAGCCATCAAGCTCCGGAGGGGTATAATTGACACTGTGTCACTCTATATGCCTCACTTTTTGTCCGTCGGAAGTGACACAGACATTGCAAATGCTATGCTCATCCATATAATGTTGTCAAGGTGGATCATATTACGAAAGCCAGGTTTGAAGAGCAGCTCGATTACAACAAGCTGCCTCTGTGGTCCGAATGTGCTACGCAACTTAATAGGCGATATCAATATTTGGCAGCTGGGAATCTACCAAAAGCAATTTTAAGGTCAAAATGACTCTAAGTAAGGTCAACTACAAATCGTCATTTTCATGCGCAGAAGGCAATCGGAAGCCTGAGCATAAGTGCTTATATTTCAGTTCAGCTGATCATTATATTGGAAACTGCCAGACTTTTACTGCTATGTCCTTTGCTCAACGGTTTGATTTTGTTAAGGCTCATAAACTTTGTATAAACTGTTTGAAAACAGGCCATACAGTTACAAAATGTAAAACTTCTAAGTGCTGGGTAATGCTCAAGGCCTCATCATACTGTTTTACATCGATATGATGTTCAAATTGCTCCTTCTCCTGCTGTGGCGCCGTCCAATCAGAGGCCTTTGAGTCATGTACATGGCACTGATCAAGTGCTTCTCGCTACAGCACTGATTAAAATAAGAGACCGAACTGGTCAGTTTCAACCCGCTAGAGCACTTCTTGACTCAGGTTCTCAGGTAAACTTTATGTCGAAGAACTTAGCTAACGACTGCACCTTCGTCGTGAGCACAGTGCTCTAAATATAGTAACTGTTGGGAAAAGTAGCACACCAATTAAGCACAAAGTACACACAACAGTTCAATCTCGGATCAATTCTCATAATTTCAACGCTGATTTTTGGATTCTTGGATCCATATCTTCGTATCAACCTGGCCATAAAATTAGTTCTCAGAAGTGGAACATTCCATCAAACATTGAATTGTCAGATCCTGATTTTCATAGACCAGCCAAGGTCGATATTTTATTAGGAGCTGAAATATTTTCGAGCTGTTGTGCGTTGTCCAAATAAAACTGAGCTCCGAACTACCAGCTATACAAAAAACGTTGTTTGGTTGGGTGGTCTCTGGAAAATGTTCTCAGGCTGAGTCTAGCAAAATAGCAGCTTGCAACCTCACACTGCTCAATAAAGAATGTTCTCTCGATATGTTGGTTGAAAGATTTTGGGAACTAGAGCAAGTTCCAACCAAATCGAAGGCCGCCTTTTTCGGCTGAACAAGTAGCTTGTGAGCAACATTACCAAATCAACGTTGTAAGACTGCCTTCTGGACGGTTTGGAAGTAAAGTTGCCTTTTAAAATCGATCCATCTGTGCTAGGTCAGTCGTATCCGAAACTGCAAAAAGAAGGTTTAATCGCTGGAGCGCAGATTACAAAAGGGATAAACATCTTTACGACATGTATATCGATTTCATGCGAGAATATCGTGACTTGGGTCACATGACAGCACTTATTTCGTCTCCACCAGGTCCACTATTATATTCCACATCAGTGTGTCCTGAGGCCTGAAAGTACCACAACCCAGTTGCGTGTAGTATTTGACGCATCGAGTAAGACTTCAACGTCAGTTTCATTAAATGAAACACTTATGGTTGGTGCTACTATTCAGGGAGCTTTATTCCACCCTGATTCAGTTTCGCTTGCATCGGTATGTAATAACAGCTGATATCTCTAAAATGTATTAGGCAGGTAAATGTGGCTGAAGCTGATCGAAAATTTCAGTTGGATGCTTTGGCGCGAAAATGCTTCGCAAGATATTACAGCGTACTGTTTAAACACCGTGACATATGGCACTGCTTCTGCCCCATTTCTGGCAGTTCGATGTCTTTCAGTGTTGGTAAACTGTATAGCGAAGGTCACATCAGTAGGAGCGGCTGTCATTCAAGACAACTTTTACGTTGATGACATGCTTACTGGCACCGATTCACTTTCCGAACTGCGAGAATCATGTAAGGAGGTTACTGAAGTGTTAGAGCTGGGAGGATTCAAACTAGCAAAATGGGCAACAAATCATCAACCTTATTTGAACATAGTAGCAGCGAAAAGATCTACAGCTAATATCGGGGATTCTGTCAAGCCATTGGGAATGCTGTGGTCACCTAGAGATGACGCAATTCATTATCGTCTAGAGGACACATTTGAGTCCATAGTTCCCACTAAGCGTAATATTTTGTCAGTAGCAGCTAGGCTCTTTGATCCTTTAGGCTTGCTTTGCCCTATTATTACGAGCCAAAATGCTGCTGCAAATCTTATGGCAACAAAAGCTTGATTGGGATGAGTCCATTCAATGCACCTTTATACGGATTGGGAAAAGTTCAAAGCAAACCTGCGAAATCGTCTAAAATTTCTATTCCTCGAGGGTGTGTCTTGCTAACCACCAAAATATTGAAATCCACGGATTTTCCGATGCATCGAGTCACGCATATGGCTGTTGCATTTATGTCTAGCTAGCACTGGAGTCAAATTGAAAGTAGATTATTGACGGCAAAATCTAGGTAGCTCCGCTAAAGACCAAGTCGATTCCACCTTGAGCTCTGCGCTGCTCATTTATTGGCTAAACTCTGGGAGCAAGTAGCATCCATGGTTTGAAAAGTTGTTGAAGGTTGTTGAAAAGTCCCATTTGGTCAGACTCTCAGGTCGTTTTTTGTACTGGCTGAAAAGAGACCCATCGACTCTGCCAGTATTCGTTGCAAACAGAGTTTCAGAATTGCAAAGTTGTTCCGCTGACGCTCCGTGGCGACATGTGCCTTCAGAGCACAATCTACTGACCTTCTTTCACGAGGCACTGACATCGATAGGGTTGGTGAGTTCTTTTTGGTTCCAATGGGCCAGGTTTTTGACAAAATCTGAGACGAGTGGCCTCCAACGTCAAAAAGTTGGGTCTCGCGTTTCTCATGATATCTGAAAACCGGAAAATGTTACAGTACACCTATCCTGTTCCAGAGCCACACCCAGTAATCCAGTTGGTCACAAGTTTCATACCTGAACTCATTGCAATTTATGGACTTCTATACTACTTCATGTACAGAGCAAGGCAATAGTTCCATCTTTTTATCAACATCTGAGTTAAGGCTTAGCTTTTTCTCAAATTAGTTGAAGCTGTGCAATCCGTTGAATTGCGACTTAGCACTTGCTGACTTATCAAATCAAAACAACTCAGCCCAAATTCCCGCAAAGTTTGAATCCATTTCTGCTGAGTTTCAACATAGAGTGTGAAACTTAAAATTTTGAAGTTAGGTGTTAGGCTTACTAAATGCCATTCTACCTTAGGGACTAAGTTTCCAATATTTCTGCCTCGGATACATTTTATCGCAGCTTCTTATTCTATACTTTACATAAAAATCATCATGCTGGTGCGAAAGTGCTGATGTCTCTCTTGCGAGAGGATATATGGCTGATCAATGCTCGTGATGCAGTAAAAAGGATAGTAAGGGAGTGCGCACTGCTTTCCGCTATAAGCCGAAGCTTTTAGGCCAAATAATGGGCAATTTACCACAAGATAGAGTGCGACCAGGAATTGCATTTACTGTGTGTGGAGTGGATCTTTCGGACCAGTTTCATGTCAGTTCTAAAATCGCGGCAGGCCTCCTGTCAAAACATATGTAGCTATTTTTGTCTGCTTCACTTCAAAGGCTGTTCACATTGAACCTATTGGAAATTTGTCACTGATTGTTTTTTAAATTGTTTTAAAAGGTTCACGGGCAGACGAGGCGCTCAGAGCGAATTTACAGCGACAACGCAGTTAACTTCACAGGAGCGAGCAGCGTGTTGAAGGATCTGCATTCAGCTTTGCAGCACAACAGCAAGGGCTCGTGGAGTACGCCGCAGAGAAGGGAACAGAGTGGGTGTTTATCCCAAAGGCCCCTCATTTCGGAGGGCTATGGGAGGCGGTGTAAGTCCGCCAAGCAGCGGCTACTGAGAGGCGTAGGCAACGCGAACCTAACGCAGGAGGAGCTCAACAGCATCTGGTGGATATAGACGCTGCTCAATTCTCGACCCATAACGGCGCTCAGCAACGATCCCAACGATGGCGGGCATTAACACCGGGACATCTGCTGATCGGCAGACCTCTTCGTTCGCTGCCGCACGAATCCGAGCCAGACGGAGTAACCAGCAAGGCCAACTTGGGTTTTGAAGCAGTGGCGGGCAGTAGTTCTGGCGCAGCTGGTCGAAGGATTACCTACTCGACCTGCAGCAACGGAATCAATGGGCAACTCAATCGCCCAATCTGGTGATCGGTTCCCTCGTGCTCACACGAGGACAATCTACCACCTCAACGATGGCTCTGGGACGCGTGACGCGCGTTATCACAGGGAGAGTGGCAATAAAGTTCGTAGGGCCGAAGTACGCACAACAAATCGATCCTGAAACGCCCCATACACAAGCTTGCCATACTACCAGTGGGTTAAAGGGCCATGGGCCTTTAACGGGCCAGCATGTTGAAACACTTACGTTAAGATAGTTTATAGTTATATAGATAGTTTAGTTTTATAAGATGTTCAATGGAGTTAAGTAGGAAGCTAGAAATGTCAAATACATGTAATGTCAAATTGAAATGTCTCAGTGAAGATCTCTATGTTGCTATGCGCTTATCAACATAGCTTAGGCAACATTGTCATAAACATAAGCGAAGGTTTGGCTGCTTAAGCGGTCAGTCGAATAAATGAATTGGAAGAAAGGAGTCGCGCTTGTCTTCTCATTTGGCACTAGCTAGCTTTAAAGTTTACTACCGCGGTCTTAATTATTAATCATTTATAATCAATAAAAATACTTATTGGAATTTTCACCACGATTATTGACGCTACTATGGGAAAAAAAAAGTTTTAACTAAAACTAGTTCTTATAACGATCGTTCCTTTGGCAGCTATATGATATAATCATCCGACCCGGACGGTTCCGACATATTAGTTACGTGCGGTAAAAAAGATTCTGTGCAAAATTTCAACTCGATAGCTTTAAACTGAGGGACTAGTTCGCGTAGAAACAGACAGACGGACGGGACGGACAGACGATTTGAACTCAGTCGTCGTCCTGATCAAGAATATATACAGTTTATGGGGTCGGAAATGAATATTTCTATGCGTTACAAACTTCGGGGCAAAATTAATATACACTTTTCAAGTGTATAAAAAAAAAATATATCCTGCCTACCCTTGGCAGAAAACCGGATCCTGCCAAAATCCCAAACGGCATGAGCAACCACCAAATTGCTATCCGGCGAGCAATAGCTGCAGACCCACTGGCTGGCCCCAATCCATTGTCCATCAAGGACTACCAGGAACGGCAACCAGCCCACAGAGCTGCAAAGCAGAAGAGGGCCAAAGTGGAAGAAGAGCTCACCCAAAATCCCACCCGTCACACACACCAAAAAGGCGCGATTGACTAAGCGCTAATCTTGAGGCGCCATAGGGCATCTATTGGCCCGCGTCAATGCAGACCCACCCCCACCATGGAACAATGCCAACATCATATGGCGCTTGAGATCGAGCGCATAGAGCAGCGGCAGCAACAACGAAGAGTCTGCCATCCAAAACAGCAGAAGCCAGCAGAGGAAGCAGCACAACAACAACATTAATAAAACATAATAAAACCACATAAAGAAAATAAACAAGAGTGTCTACTTGGCAACGGGGAAAAGCGCCATACCCGGCCTCGCACTAAAAAAAAAAAGGGCAGTATAAGCTAACTTCGACTGTGCCGAAGTTTTAATACACTTGAAAAACTTTACTTCAACTGATTTAACCGGTAAAATATATATAGGATATAGATATCAGATATTTAAAATTTTGAAATCATTGATAATAAAAATTTAATACCATAAAAAAAAACTTTTCTTAGTAAAAACACATTTTCCGACCGATCGGTCCTATGGCAGCTATATGCTATAGTCATCCGATTTTGATAATTTTTTTCAAAATTATGTGAAAGTATATGAAACCAATATATACCAAGATTGGGGACGCTACGATAAAAACAAAAAAGTTTTTCTCACTAAAAGTGGTTTTTGACCGACCGTTTATATGGCAGCTATATGCTATAGTCATCCGATTTTGATCAATTTTTTCAGAATTGTGTGGAAACATATAAAAACAAATATATACTACGATTGGAGCCGCTACGATGAAAATCAAAAAAAGTTTTTCACAACGACTTATTTTTCAACCGATCGTTCCTATGGCAGCTATATGCTATAGTGATCCGATTTTGATTACATTTTTCCAGAATTATGTGGAAGCATATAAAACTAACATATACCAAGATTGGGGACGCTACGATTGAAAACAAAAAGTTTTTCTCACTTAGAACTTGTTCTTAGACCGATCGTTCCTATGGCAGCTATAGATATAGTCATCCGATCCGGTCGGTTCCACATAATTAGTTGCGTCAGTAAAAAAAGACTCTGTGCAAAATTTCAGCTCGATAGCTTTAAAACTGAGAGACTAGTTCGCGTAGAAACAGACAGACGGACAGACGGACAGACAGACGGACGGACAGACGGACGGACGGACAAGCGGAAATGAACTCAGCTTGTTGTCCTGATCAAGAATATATATAGTTTATGGGGTCGGAAATGAATATTTCTATGCGTTACAAACTTCTGGGCAAAATTAATATACACTTTTCAAGTGTATAAAAAAAAAAAGATAACAAATCAAATTTATACTACATACTATACGAAATTTGTACATATTAAAATGACATCTTAAATTAAAAAAAAACAAAAAAAACACAATTATTAAACTTGTAAAACACAAACAAAAACTATTTCCACACAAAATAACAAAACAAAAAATCTCATTGATAATAATCAAAGCAAATCGAAAAAAAAAAACAACAACAAAATGAGCTTTCTAGCAGTACTTGAGCTTTAAAGCTTTCGATAAAAACAAAAACTTTAAGATCGATACACAGTGGTATAAGGTTTAGCTAAAAAACAAACAAAAATAATTTTGCACCGTGGGTAAAGATTAGATAAAAAAAAAAAAAAAAAAAAAAAAATACAATTTTAAAATATTAGATATATGGATTGGACAATAATACAAAATAAAATTCAGTTTTGCTTAAACAAAAACATTCCAATTAGATCAGTAACTATACGGAAACATATAGAAATAATTTTTGAAAATTTCAACGAAATTAGAAATATACGACAATTTTAATAAGTTCAGTACATTACAAGAACTTCAGGCAAATGATATTTTCTTGTCTTTTAGAAATAATGCAAATTTTTTACAGCTAAACATAAGATAGTTGTATTCTTGCCTAGACAACTGGACAAGCAAGCCAATTATGAATATACCTATATGGAAGAAGATGAAGAATTAAAAACAGTAAATATAGAAAAACTCTCCATTACGAACATAGAAAAACCAAAAGAAATCAAAATGCCACAAACAATTATAGAATTTTTTGAAGATTGCTTCAAGCATTGTCCATGAATTTGATGGTAAAGCCGAAAATGTACAGAGTTTTATTGACTCCCTCGAACTTCTAAAAGAAGTAATAGACTCACACGAAGCAACGGCTATAAGACTTATTAAAACAAAATTAAAAGGTGACGCCAGAATACAATAAACAAACGAAAAAAACATTGAAGAAATAATTTCAAAACTACAAACAGCAATAAAGGGGATCAGTATCAGTTATAGAAGCAAAATTGATGAATATGAAGCAAACAGGAAAATCAGCAACGGATTATTCAAATGAAATTGTAAACTTAACAAAAGCATTAACTCGCGCATACATGACGGACAAAATAAATCCAGAAATTGCCAAAAAATACGCCACCCAAAAGGCTGTAAAAGCCATGACGATAAACTGCGAAATTGACAAGGTCAAACAATTATGGAAGCAGGACAGTTTAGCGACATGAATGAAGCGGTTTCAAAATTCTTCAATAGCTGCACAGAAGCAACGGGTCAAAATAATACAATACTATTTACAAGACAAGACAATAGGTATTATAACCCAAACAAACAATATATCGGATATAACAACAATAATTACAGACCAAGAAATTACAATAATAATAATAACGGTTTCAACAACAATAACAATGAAAACAGATATAATAACAACAACAGAAACAATAATAATAGCAATAATAACAACAATAGATTTAACAATAATAATAACAACAGGTATAACAACGACAGATATAACAACAATAACAACAGATATAACAACAGATATAACAACAACTCCAGTAATGGAAATAACGTACGAATGGCAAATGAAAATGCAGATTCGGAAAACTCCGACTGTCCCCTGAAGACAAATTAAAGTCTCATAAAATATATAGTATAAGTCAAAACCTCAACAGCTTCATCAATTTAAACTACGGCAAAGAAAGGACACTACAATTTTTATTAGACACAGGTGCAGACATCTGTCTTATAAAAGAAAATAGGCTCATATCACCAATAAAAATTAACACAGCAAAATATACAAATTTAAATGGAATAGGAAAGGAAACGGTGAAATCATTAGGCGAAGTGGAATTGAACTTAGAAATAACCGATATAACATTAAGACATCATTTTCAGGTAGTCCAAAATAATTTCCCAATACCTTGTGATGGTATTATGGGCCTCGATTTCATAACAAAATTTAACTGCAAATTAGATTTCCAACAATCACAAAACCTATTTTTCTTTAGACCAGAAAAAGATCTGAAAATAACAATACCTATCAGAGTAAGCCCACGAGCAAACGTCCTTACAATACCATCCAGGTCCGAGATTATCACAAAAATAAAAATTAACAGTAAAGAAAATGAAATTTTGATCCCAAATCAGGAAATTCAACCAGGAATATTAATAGCAAATACTATAATATCCAAAAAAAGCACGTTCGTTCGAATTATAAATACAAATAATGTGAGACAATAATAAAGAAAAACTCCATTAAAATTAAAAATTGTCTGACTACGAAATATATAAATTACCATCGATCAATAACAAACATAATGCAGATATTATGTCAATACTTTCAAAACAATTCCCAAATTTTGCTAAAGAAAAAACTGCATAAATTATGCTCAGAATTTAATGAAATTTTCACAACTGGAAACCGAACAAATATCATCAAACAATTTTTATAAACAGAAGTTAAGATTAAAAGACACGACTCCAGTATACACAAAAAATTACAGAATAGCACATAACCAAAAAAAATGAAATAAACCGCTAAGTGGACAAGTTGATCAATGATGACATCATCGAACCATCGATGTCTGAGTTTAACATCCAATCTTATTGGTCCCAAAAAAAATCACTTCCTGGAAGCAGAAAAGCGTTGGCGACTTGTAGTCGATTACCGAAAAATAAACAAAAATTGATAGCTGACAAATATCCTCTACCAGAATTGATGACATTATAGATCAACTGGGACGTAAATTTCATGTTTAGACTTAACGCCAGGATTTCACCAAGTAGAGTTAGTCACTTCATTTTCTACAGACAAAAGGTTCCTTCAGGTTCAAAAGATTACCCTACGGACTTAAAATTGCCCCGAACTCATTCCAAAGAATGATGTCACTAGCATTTGCTGGCCTTACGCCATCACAAGCATTCCTATACATGGATGATCTGATTGTCATAGGATGTTCAGAAAATCACATGCTTAACAATCTCCGCAAAGTTTTCGAAACATGCCGAAAGCACAACCTAAAGCTACATCCGGAAAAATGCTCATTTTTTAGGCACGAGGTAACATTTTTTGGTCACAAATGTACCAACAAAGGAATCTTACCAGATGATAACAAATTTTAAGTAATAAAAAATTATCCTACTCCTAAAAACGGTGAAGAAGCCAAACGATTTATAGCCTTTTGCAATTATTACCAAAGATTTATACCTAACTTTTCAGAATCCGCACGACATATAACAAGATTGTCCCGGAAAAATGTAACATTCGAATGGAACACAGAATGTGAATTGGCTTTTCAATATTTGAAGCAACGACTTTTAAGTCCTTCAATATTACAGTACCCAAATTTCGATAAAGAATTCTGCATTACTACTGATGCTAGCAAGAAAACCTGTGGAGCAGTGCTCAGTCAGGAATATAGCGGCAAACAATTACCAGTAGCTTACGCGTCCAAGACGTTTACTAAAGGTGAAAGTAATAAATCCACCATAGAGCAAGAATTGACAGCAATCCACTGGAATATATTCAATATAACCCCTTCAACTGTGCATGGCTATTGTCCCTTCGAGCTTATATTTGGAAAAAGTCCAACTGAATTCCCATTTTCCACAAAAACAATTGATCCAATCTATAACATAGAAGACTACACTAAAGAAATCAAGTTCAAGTTGCAGGTAGCTCATAATAAAGCAAGAACCATGTTAGAACAACAAAAAATTAAGCAAAAGAAAATATATGACTCAAAAACAAATGAATTAAAGGTTAAAATAGGACAAACAGTACTGCTTAGAAACGAAACAGGTCACAAATTAGATAACAGATATCTAGGAAAATAAGTTATTACAGAAATAGAAAAAAATAACAATATATTACTATAATTGACAAAAATAAGAAAAAACAAATTGTAAACTTAGACCGAATTAAGTTATTGGAATAAGCAAAATATTGTAAAATTATATTTAGTTATAAGACCCCTTTCTTTATAAAATAAAAAGATTAGGGGCCACAGAGCGTAACTCCTTGAGTGCGTGAATCTCAGCTTACACTGAGATGTATAATTCTGTCCTTTAAAATATATAAAACAATAAAAACTTTGTTTAGTCAGATCATATAAAATTGCAAATGAAATGTATATAAATGAATATAGTTAGTTAAGCCTGTAGTTGAAATGTATCTAAACATAAAATGTAAGAGAAACTTGTGAATTACTCTCTTTGCTTTCTTTGCTAGCTTGCGCGCTGCAGAGAACATATGCACATATGTACATTGTGCATACATCTAATCCTAAAGGAAATTCTTTAGTTTAGCTTGGAGTTAGCTAAACATTTTGGCGCCCCCGGGTGGACTAGTCTAGAGTCGCACCATTGAAAACAAAGACGATTCCCAGGTTAGAGCTTTGTGCTGCACATTTGCTGGCTAAACTCTGGGAGACGGTTAGCGAAGACATCGATTTTCCAGTGGAGCGAATCGTTTTCCGATTCTGAAGTAGTGCTGCATTGGCTGCAGCAGCATCCTTCAACTATGAGTACTTTTGTGGCAAATCGTGTTGCAGACATTCAGGAGCTTACATCAGACGCACTTTGGCGTCATGTACCAACCAAGGAAAATCCCGCTGACTTAGTCTCTCGCGGTTGTGCCATCAGCGAGCTGAATGATTCGTTTTGGTTTGGGGGACCAACGTTCTTGGAAAAGGAAATGGAGTTTTGGCCCAGAAACCCCCACTTTGAGTTGTCAGATGAGCAATCGTCTATGGAAAAACGCACATCAGCAACAGTTCTCATCGCGGCCGATTGTGAGCCTGATCGAATTTTAACGCTGATTGAGAACCAATCTTCATATTTAAAAGTCCTGCGGATAGTCTTATACGTCCTGCGATTTGTTCGAGGAAGAAAAGGAGGTCACTACTCATCCACAGCCATCACTGCCCAGGAGTTGAACCATTCGTTTTTAGCTGTAGTGCACAGTGTTCAACAAATCGCATTTGCAGAGGAACTCCGCAAATTGGAAAGGGCTGCGATACTGCAAGCAAAATATCAGAAAATGACTCCGTTTATCTGGAAACATCAAGACGGAAACAGAAATTTTCCTCTTTTGCGGGTTGGTGGTCGTTTGCTAAATGCTCCTTTACCATACGATGCCAAGTATCCCTTGCTTATGCCCAAAAATTGTACTTTTACAAAACTCTATATACAGCATCTGCATTGGTCAAACCATCATGCCGGACCAAGAATATTAATCAGCTTGCTCCGACACAAAATCTGGATTGTAAATGCACGTAACACGTGCAGCACTATCGTACGCCAATGTATACTGTGTTTCCGATACAAACCTCGCTTATTATCCCAAATAATGGGTAATTTACCCAATGATAGGCTTAATGGAAAGTTTCCATTCGAGCAGGGAGTGGACTTCTGTGGTCCAATTAAAGTGTCTTTGAAATTGCGCGGCAAGCCGCCTGTAAAAATGTATATCGCAGTCTTTGTGTGCTTCGTTAATGACTTAACGTCTAAATCTTTTATTATGTGTCTCTCCAGGTTCCTAGGACGTCGAGGCCCTGTGGCTCGTTTGTATTGCGACAATGCCACCAATTTTGTCGGAGCTGCTCGATAACTTCAAGATCTCAGGAAGGAATTCACTGCTCACAAGGATGCAGTGGTCAATCATGTGGCTTCTCGCGGAACGGAATTCGTTTTCATTCCCCCTCGCGCCTCATTTTGGCGGCCTATGGAGGCCGCAGTGAAGTCCGCGAAGCATCTCATGATACGGGCCATCGGCAGCGCGCTGTTGAGCAGAGACGAGCTGGATACAGTTATCGTGGAGGTCGAAGCGGTGTTGAACTCGCGCCCGATCGTGGCCGATACCACCAACCCGAACGACGTAGAAGCCGTGACCCCAGCCCATCTAATAACAGGCAGAACGCTCGAAGCGCTGCCTCCCGTATTCGCTCAGCGCGTGAGCGACGACAAGCTGCCCTACTTGAGCAGATGGCGGCTCGTGTCCGCGATCAAGGAGCTCTTTTGGACCAGTTGGTCTCGAGAATACCTTCTCGGCCTACAACAGAAGCAGAAGTGGACCAAGGATCAGCAGAACCTACTGGAAGGCACGATCGTGTTAATACACGAGGACAACGCTCCGTCGCAAACGTGGCTCCCTAGGCGCGTCGTCGTTAAGGTCATCGCTGGATCTGATGGCAAAGTGCGAGTAGCAGAAATAAGGACAAAAAAGGGCATTGCAAACGCGATATACAGCGACTAGCCCCACTTCCCATGATTGAAGGCCGGTCCCATTCAACGCGGCCGATGTTTAGTCAGATCATATAAAATTGCAAATGAAATGTATATAAAGGAATATAGTTAGTTAAGCCTGTAGTTGAAATGTATCTAAACATAAAATGTAAGAGAAACTTGTGAATTACTCTCTTTGCTTTCTATGCTAGCTTGCGCGCTGCAGAGAAGCTAGGCAGAGATCTTACCATTTGCTTGAAAATAAATTCAGTTGTCGAAAATCATTGTGCAAAGAACACCGCGTTTTGTCTGCAATCAAGTTGCATTTTTCCCTAAAGGAAATTCTTTAGTTTAGCTTGGAGTTAGCTAAACAAACTTTAAACACAATAGATATAAAGAAAAAAGAACAATATAATTATCCTTTTTTTCGGTAAAAAGGAGATGTAGTGATTATTGAATACCACTGAACCACGGTGCAACACCATTAGAACATAAACATGTAAAAGCTCATCTTAGCAGAGAAACGAACCAAAGCTTTGACTAGATCAAAGCATAAGCATGCACTTGTTATTATGATGCACCAGAGAGGAAGAGACATATACACAAATACAGTTAGTTAAGCCTACAATAAGATTAGCAATAAGAACTCTTCTAACTAATGTAATCAAACCTAGCCATAAGACTCCATGTAAACAAATCATATAAATACTGGGTCTGCTGTCCTAAATAAATCACTTCACAACCAAACCTTCCTCTCGCCTTTTACAGTTCCTTGCTACCTTGGGTCTGAGCCTAGCCTTAATACTTGTGGCCATTTGTAGAATTTTTGTATTATCTTTACTTTTTTATTCACTTGAAAAGTGTATATTAATTTTTCCCAGAAGTTTGTAACGCATAGAAATATTCATTTCCGACCCCATAAACTATATATATTCTTGATCAGGACGACGAGCTAAGTTCATTTCCGCTTGTCCGTCCGTCCGTCTGTCTGTCCGTCTGTCCGTCTGTCTGTCTGTCCGTCTGTCTGTTTCTACGCGAACTAGTCTCTCAGTTTTAAAGCTATCGAGCTGAAATTTCGCACAGAGTCTTCTTTTTACTGCACGCAACTAATATGTCGGAACCGGCCGGATCGGATAACTATATCATATAGCTGCCATAGGAACGATCGGTCTAAGAACAAGTTCTAGTTTGAAAAACTTTTTTGTTTTCCATCGTAGCGTCACTAATCTTGGTATATGTTAGTTTTATATGCTTTCACATAATTCTGGAAAAATGTATCAAAATCGGATCACTATTGCATATAGCTGCCATAGGAACGATCGGTCGAAAAATAAGTCTTTGTGAGAAAAACTTTTTTGATTTAAATCGTAGGGTCTCCAATCGTAGTATATATTGGTTTTATATGTTTCCACACAATTCTGAAAAAAATTGATCAAAATCGGATGACTATTGCATATAGCTCCCATATAAACAGTCGGTCAAAAAAACAACTTCTAGTGAGAAAACATTTTTTGTTTTCTATCGTAGCGTCCCCAATCTTGGTATATATTAGTTGTATATATGCTTTTCACATAATTTTGAAAAAATTATCAAAATCGGATGACTATAGCATATAGCTGCCATAGGAACAATCGGTCGGAAAAGGTGTTTTACTAAGAAAAGTTTTTTTATGGTATCAAATTTTTATTATCAATGATTTAAAAATTTTAAATCTATGATTTCTATATCCTATATATATTTTTCAAGTTAAATCAGTTGGAGTAAAGTTTTTCAAGTGTATTAAAACTTCGGCACAGGCGAAGTTAGCTTTGCCTTCTCGTTTTTAAATATTTATACACTTGAAAAGTGTATATTAATTTTGCCCAGAAGTTTGTAACGCATACACCCAAAAAAAAGTAATCATCAAAATGACACAATTTAGTCATCAATTTGAAACTATTGAGTATCGAATTATGCTCAATACTCGATAAATCGATAGTATCAAAATAAAATTTTCGATGTTATCAAAATGATACTAATTTGTATTAGAATGACATTTGTTTGTATTAATTTTAAAGTATCAATTTAAAACTTTTTTGTATCATTTTGATACTAGACTTTAACAATTTGCCAATAATAAATAAAAAATATCGCACATTTTTATTTTTTTGAAATTTTGTTGCGATATTTTAGACGGCATACACAAAAACGTGTGTTTAACGGCTTAATCGCAAGACGGCAAATTGGTGAGAGATATATAGACTGTTTCAAGTTTGCCGTATCCCTCATTAGACTCCTTCTTGCTGCTGCCATTTGTCGCTCACTATCAAGTGCCCTATTTATATCATCAATGCGCTGAAAAACAACTTGAGAATTACAAGTGTTAGCATTTATGCAATTTGCTTTGCTAGAGAGAATCGAGTATGACAGTTCGATTTTTCGGAACTAGTACTCGATAACATTTAATAGGCATAGGTTCAAGTTAACACCTCTAATATTAATTTGATACATTTTTTAATTATATTGATACAAAAAAAGATACTGGTTGTAGTTTCAATTTGAGACAACGCTTATCAAATTGATATTGATACGAATTTTTTTGGGTGTAGAAATATTTATTTCCGACCACATAAACTATATTTATTCTTGATCAGGACGACGAGCTGAGTTCAATTCCGTCTGTCCGTCCGTCTCTCAGTTTTAAAGCTATCGAGCTGAAATTTTGCACAGAGTCTTCTTTTTACTGCACGCTACTAATATGTCGGAACCGGCCGGGTCGGATGACTATATCAAAAAAAATTTATCCAAATCGGATGACTATAGCATATAGCTGCCATAGGACCGATCGGTCGGAAAATGTGTTTTACTAAGAAAAGTTTCATTTATGGTATTAAATTTTTATTATCAATGATTTAAAAGTTTTAAATATCTGATATCTATATTCTATATATATTTTACCGGTTAAATCAGTTGGAGAAAAGTTATTCAAGTGTATTAAAACTTCGGCACAGTCGAAGTTAGCTTTGCCTTCTCGTTTTAGTATTTTTTTTCACTACACTACACAAAAAACAATAAAAAATGGAAATTTTTATACACTTGAAAAGTGTATATTAATTTTGCCCAGAAGTTTGTAACGCATAGAAATATTCATTTCCGACCACATAAACTATATATTCTTGATCAGGACGACGAGCTGAGTTCGATTCCGTCTGTCCGTCCGTCTGTCCGTCTATCCGTCCGTCCGTCTGTCTGTTTCTACGCGAACTGGTCCCTCAGTTTTAAAGCTATCGTGCTGAAATTTTGCTCAGAGTCTTCTTTTTACTGCACGCTACTAATATGTCGGAACCGGCCGGGTCGGATGACTATATCATATATCTGCCATAGGAACGATCGGTCTAAGAACTAGTTCTAGTTAGAAAAACTTTGTTGTTTTCCATCGTAGCGGCACAAATCTTGGTGTACATTAGTTTTATATGCTTCCACATAATTGTGAAAAAATTTATCAAAATCGGATGACTATATCATATAGCTGCCATATAAAGGGTCGGTCAAAAAACTAGTTCTAGTGGGAAAAACTTTTTTGTTTTTCATCGTTGCGTCACCAATCGTAGTATATATTAGTTTTATATGCTTCCACACAATTTCGAAAAAAATTTATCAAAAATCGGATGACTATATCATATAGCTGCCATAGGAACGATCGGTCGGAAAATAAGTTTTAGTGAGAAAAACTTTTTTGTTTTTCATCGTAGCGTCACTAATCTTGGTATATAATAGTTTTATATGATTTCACATAATTATGGAAAAATGTATCAAAATCGGATCACTATAGCATATAGCTGCCATAGAAACGGTCGGTCAAAAAACAAGTTCTAGTGAGAAAAACGTTTTTGTTTTCCATCGTATCGTCACCAATCTTGGTAGATATCAGTTTTATATTCTTTTACAAATTTTTTAAAAAATTTATAAAAATCGGATGACTATAGCATATAGCTGCCATAGGACCGATCGGTCGGAAAATGTGTTTTACTAAGAAAAGTTTTTTATGGTATCCTATTTTTATTATCAATGATTTAAAATTTTTAATATCTGATATCTATATCCTATATATATTTTACTGGTTAAGTCAGTTGGAGTAAAGTTTTTCAAGTGTATTAAAACTTCGGCACAGTCGAAGTTAGCTTTGCCTTCTCGTTTTAATTTAATTTCAGCCGCCTTTTGCTTTCATCTTCCGCCTGGGCAAAAAGGACACTTGGCAGAAGGCAAAGCAGAACAACGCCGCCACCGCCACCGTGTCGTTAAGTGTCTCATGTGTGTGTGGCATGTGAAACAACTTGAATTATCCACATGAGTTTGAGTTTCTTGGTTTGTGTGATGGTGAAAAAGGCCAGCGCTGCAAAATATGCAATGCTTTTTGTAAAATTCAACCATTTTGAAACAAATGCTAAATATATAAAGATAAATTCCTGTCCAGTTTACCCTTCCATCTACATCTTCATCTTTACCCAGTCCTTACTAATCCTTTGGGTTTGTTTTCAATTTATTAATAAACTTACTAACATACAAATTAATTATTTATGCCATCAAGAGCTCTTAAAGCTCAAATAGGGGGGGATTAGTCTGGAATTCTATGAAATTATCTTTCGGCAGAGTTTCTCATTCCTTTAACCGCAATTGCTGTGTGTACTTTCACCTAATCTGTTGAAGAACTTGTTACGGCTCTGCTTTGTGTCCCGATAGGCTACGCCGGCTGGCTCAGTTCCTTCGACCAGCTTAATTTCGTGTTTCAGCAGCTGTATCTTTCCTAGGCCAGAACTCTCGAACGTTAAAAACTCTTTCTTTACCTCATCTAATTGAGACTGTTCTTTTTCTTCCAGGCTCCATATCCCCGATCTGGATCCTCCATATCCTCACCTCGATAATGTTCGACACTATCATCCGGAATCACCAGTTCGGCGACCGAGGCGTGGTTACTCGTTTCCTCTACTGACCCAAGAATCTGTGGAGCGAGTTGAAATGCTCTCCAGAAATCGATCCCCAGATACATCGTCTGATTTATATACGGACACATATAAAAAACCAAATTCTTTATTCATTTCCCATATTTTACAGGCACTTCTATACGCCCTACGATGTCTCGATCCTCTCCAGATGCCGTTTTCACCATCGATGTATAAGCTTGGACAGGAATGCCAAGCTCCTCCATCAGTTCTCTGCAGCCACTCCCTAGCAAGCTCACTGATGCTCCTGTGTCCAAGAGACCATTTAACTTCCCTCCTGCCAGTTCAATTTCTGCGAATGCTCGCTGATCCATCCCTCTGCACTGCCTCAACCAGGTGGCGTTTCGTCCTTTTGCGCTTTGAGCGTGCGCATTCCTTCCAGCTGTCGTTCTCCAAAAATTCGGTTTCTGGCCTCGATGTACGCGCGCAGGCGTTCCTCATACGGTAGGCAACTAATTTTATTTTGTATTGTATATGTGGATATTTTATTCTTACTTTCTACAATATTATTTTTATTTTCAGTACCTACTTCGACGCGGTTGATGCCTCCGAACACGCTTCTGCCGCTCTCCACGCGCTCGCTCGAGCATTTCCCGGACAATTTACGCATTGAGTGCTTAACGTATCCGGCTTGCCACACCCGTAGCAAAAGATGTTGCGTTGCTTCGACAGGCACTCTCTAAAAGTGTGGTCTGGCTGCCGGCAGTTCCAGCACGTAGTCCTGGGTTTAGGCCTGGTACCCATGCTCACTTCTTCCAAATTTTCGAATGAAGATTCTTCCTCAGATGGCTGCATGGAAACTTCATTCTCCATTGCTTTTCGTGCCGGCTCATATCGTGGTGGCTGAACATAGGCTGAGCGTCCTCGGCGGCAGAACGATCTCTCCACCTCCTTACACTCCTCACGCAGTTCATCCACCGTAAAAACTTCGATCGCGTACACATAACGGGCGATGTTTTCACGCAATCCCTTTTTAATAATCTTTACCAAAGACCGCTCACTCAATGGCTTCTTCATACGGGATGCGAGTTGACCCATATGGTGTTTAAAATCATCGACGGCCTCTCCAGGGTGCGCTCATAAAGTCGTGCATTTTATCGTGCTCCGTCTGGTGCCCTTTAAAACGGTCGAGTAGAGCGCGCCGCAGGTGTGACCAGTTCTCAATCCTCGACTGCCTGACGTGGACCCAGTACCACTCCCGCGCACGTCCCGTGAGCAGCATGTGGTAACTGCGCAGCACTTCCTTCCATGTGCATTGGTACTGCTGTTGCAGGAACTCAAGCCGGAACACGAAGTCTTCGACTGCGTTCTTCTCGTCCTCGCCATCGAAGGATATGTTCCAACTTTGAATTCGACAAAACTGTCTGTCCTAAGTACTAGTGGAATTGGCATATACCGCCTCTCTCCCATACTCGCCTGCCCTACGGTCATCTGCATATCTATTGGTGACATGTGGGTCTCGCCAACCATTGCCTTGCGGATTCCGCCAATTCGCAGCCTGTTGATCCAAGCTTCCTCCAGGACTGCTTGAGACACATTCGGATCTGCTAACGCAGGGTCTTGGTGCAGGCTTTGGAGGCGGCATTGGTGGCCTGGTTTCTCGCGTGCTCGTGGTCTCGTCCTGTTTATGGGCTTTTGGTATTGCTCCCTGGCTCCACCTCGCTCCTTTTTGCGCTGGAAGACTCGTGGCACTTTCCACTCTTTCCAACGGAGTGTTCTGGTCGCCTTTCGTCTCCATCCATTGCGGTTTTGGCCCTCTAGCTGGCCTCAGCAGGTCATTGATCATTTTCATCATTTCAATGAACCCGTGGCGCATCTCCTCGCGCATTACGTCGCCTATGCCTGCTCCCTGCGACTGTCTATGCGTCTCGTACGCCTGGGCTAATGCCGCGTTCACCGCAGAGGTTTCCTCGGAGCCTAGGTGCTGCATCGGTAAATCCAGCAAGTACTCTTCCTGGTGGCTGTTGTGCTGCCATAGGATTCTGCGCCTCCTGATGCAGATGCTTCATCACTTGCTGAGGTGTTCTTTTTAACCCCCCAGACATCAGTACTGGTGGCAACCTTGCAGCCCCTGCTCCTAACGCGGATACCGTATCTCCTGATTCCTTCGGAGGACCCTTTGACCTAAGCTGATGGTGGCTCTGATCAGCCCAATCTAGCTCTTTCTCTTCTTCTGACATTATTATTATTATTTTTTTTTTCAACTCACACAAACGCAAATACCGCTTAACAAATAATAAATATTGAATCCCTATAAATGAATATTGAATAATAATAATAATAAACAAAAAATGGATAAATAAATACTGAGCAATAAATTAACAAAAACTAAATAAATAATCGCTGAAAAACAAATAGGAACTAATAAATAACATAGATAAATTTAGCTAGTGCAATTTTGAACCCCACCTACAGGATACTGCTACTCTCAATTAATTATATTTTTTTCTTTTCTTTCAGACACGATCATTAATATATGGAGGGGGAAACGGATTACTATCCAACCATGGACGACTCTACCAGCACTTTACTGCACACTCTTCTGGAACTATTAGGAACTGACTTTCCTGCTTGATGCTCTATCCTTCAATTTTATTGATGGACGGCATCCAAGAACACTCTTCCTAAACCTTACTTGGCTCTCGTTTGCAATATCGCCTTCGCACGATGATGCTGTGCGACTGTGCATCGCAGGACTGACCATTAATCATCCTGGGTCACCAGATCGCACGCCTCTGGGAACCAGAGTCAGCATCGTCTTCGATTGTTGACGACTTCCAAAACAAGACAAATAGTAAGTAAGTACGTACATAAGACAACGGAAACTACTCTATATTACAAAATTAATTTTTTTTTTACGTTTTTCTTTCTTTGTACAATTCTAAACCCACCAGGACATGGCCACCGGTCG
Organism: Lordiphosa mommai; assembly: GCA_018904225.1. Lineage (NCBI taxonomy): Eukaryota > Metazoa > Arthropoda > Insecta > Diptera > Drosophilidae > Lordiphosa > Lordiphosa mommai. The sequence continues at coordinate 58,417 of JAEIFT010000366.1, read as the reverse complement.
CAAACCATCCCTTTTCAAAAAGGTTGGTGACATACCGATGCCTTTCGAATTGCACAGCCTACTCTACTTCCTCCTACTTAGACAAAATATCAGCTCATACCCTGCGCGGTTATGGGTCACTCCAAAATGCCCATAAGTCATCAGGGGACTCGTAGAAGTTATTTGACAGCCGATTTAAATTTTTTTTTTTTTTAGGGAAGACTGGCTGTGACTTCACAGCCACCATGTTCTTCCGCTTGGGCGCCATACTGTTACGGCTCTGCTTTGTGTCCCGATAGGCTACGCTGGCTGGCTCAGCAGATCTCAGGAGTGAGGTCCATCCCAAAGCCTAGCAGACCGAACAATCACGACTATCACATTGCATCTACAATTATCATCACTAACATCTATATTCACATCACTAACAGCTAAGTCAAATAAACAACAACACAAAAAAACCCTAACACATCTACATTTAACAAATTTTGCCCGCTCCTAGTTCCAGAATTGGACTCCAACTCGGAATCCTGGTGCACCCACCCTTCCTGCAGCGGATCCACTATCCAGCTGCCCAGCATGCCGGCTTCACTCAAATGACTCGGCCTAATCCATGGCGGTCAATAGCGTCTCCAACACCCCCTCCAACTACAAATTTAACAACACATGACGACTCAGATTCACGTGAACAATATATTATAAATAAACTTATATACTAACATGATATTTTTCCTTCTTTTTGCAGGCTTTACGAAAAATCACAACAAAAATACAATTACTTTATAAAGGTTGTAAGGCGATCTTTCCTCTCCCTATCGATCAGTCACTATCCGGCGAAACATGTATTTTGATTCAAATTATCCTCTCTTATTATACTCTGTACCGAAGGTACACAGAGTATATTGGGTTTGTGCAAATGTATGTAACAGCCAGAAGGAGGCATCTCCGACCCTATAAAGTATATATATTCTTGATCAGCATCAACAGCCGAGTCGATATAGCCATGTCCGTCTGTCCGTCTGTCCGTATGAACGAAGAGATCTCAGAGATGGTAAGAGATAGAGGTTTGAGGTGTATGGAACATATATTTCTTATACTTGCAGGCAGATCAAGTTTAGTTTTAATTTTTGCCACGCCCCCTGCCTCCCCCGCAAATTAAAAAAAAACGAAATAACTCCCACAATTTTCAGAATAGATAGTTCGAACATTCTAGACATATATTCTACTACTTATTTTGAATCGACCCCATACATCGTTTTTCGATCAGATGAACGATATTAGAGCTATATGTAAAAGAAAATAAAAACCAACGACAACAACAACACGACAACTTACGAGAAAGAGAGAGCGAGAAAGCAATAGCTAACTGGTAATTGCCCAATTGGACCTTGCTATGAGAGGAGCGATGTAAATGAGATGGCCTGCGGACAGAAATCACACGTGATTCCCGCGTGACTAATATAGATACGTTTATGTTAAAAGGAAATTATACACAAATTTTATAATTTTACGAATTATGTAATAGGTAATTCATCATTACTTATCGAGCCCCCATACATCGTTTTTCAACCAGATGAACGATAGTCGAAAGAGTTGCCAACCCCAGATTTTTAAAAACCCTCACACTTTAAAGTTATCAGTTACATACAAACAGGTACAGAGAGTATATTACAGTCGGGCTTGACCGACTTTCTTACTGTTTTTGAATGGATAATTGGATACTACGAGCCTGGCACGTACATAAAAAATATTAATTCATTTTAATTATAAATTCTTCTTCTATATTTTTTTCTTGTTTTTTAACAGCATCGCCGACCACATAAAGTTTATATATTCTTGATCAGCATGACGAGCTGAGTTCCATTTCCGTTTGTCCGTCTGTCCGTCCGTCCGTTGTCCGTCTGTCCGTCTGTCCGTCTGTTTCTATGCTATCTCCTCCCTCAGTTTTGAAGCTATCTTGACCAAACTTTGCAAAACGTCTTTAAATACCATACGCTGCACATTTGTCGGAATCGGCCGGATCGGATGACTATATCATATAGCTGCCATAGGAACGATCGGTCCAAAAACTAGTTCTAATGAGAAAACTTTTTGTTTTCCATCGTAGCGTCACCAATCGTGGTAAATATAAGTTTTATATGCTTCCACAGAATTTTGGAAAAAATTTATCAAAATCAGATGACTATAGCATATAGCTGCCATATAAACGGTCGGTCCAAACACTAGTAATAGTGGGAAAAACTTTTTTGTTTTCCATCGTAGCGTCACCAATCGTGGTATATGTTAGTTTTATATGCTTACACACCATTCTGGAAAAATTTATCAAAATCGGATGACTATAGCATATAGCTGCCATAGAAACGGTCGATCCAAAACTAGTTCTAGTGGGAAAAACTTTTTGTTTTCCATCGTAGCGTCACCAATCGTGGTATATATAAGTTTTATATGCTTCCACAGAATTTTTGGAAAAATTTATCAAAAATCGGATGACTATAGCATATAGCTGCCATATAAACGGTCGGTCCAAACACTAGTAATAGTGGGAAAAACTTTTTTGTTTTCCATCGTAGCGTCACCAATCGTGGTATATGTTAGTTTTATATGCTTACACACCATTCTGGAAAAATTTATCAAAATCGGATGACTATAGCATATAGCTGCCATAGAAACGGTCGATCCAAAAAACTAGTTCTAGTGGGAAAAAACTTTTTTGTTTTCCATCGTAGCGTCACCAATCGTGGTATATGTTAGTTTTATATGCTTCCACACCATTCTGGAAAAATTTATCAAAATCGGATGACTATAGCATATAGCTGCCATAGGAACGATCGGTCTAAAAACTAATTCTACTGAGTAAAACTTTTTTTGTTATCAATGGTAGCGCCTTTCAAAAACTGCAAGGAGTATTTAAAACATCGGCGTAGCCGATGTTAGCCTTCTATTTTTTTTTATTATTTTATTTTTGATATAAAGCAGTGCACAATAGGAAATATTTCCATTTTTGTGGCCGAAAGTCCATTTTCAAAAGTGTCCAAGTCCACAAATTTTGTTTGCCATTAGTTTATAAATTCATCAGTCCTCAATGTTGCATACCAGAAATGTTTAAAGACTGCAGCCCTGGTTATATAACAGCTGTTAAAGTTAACATTTGTTATCGATTGACAGCTGGATGTAAAATGCGTATATTTCTGCTGCGATTTAGAATTGTTAAATAGTAAGAAAAACATCAGATTTGGTCAAATATTTTTGTTGGAATCTGATCATTGTGGTTTTTATTACGTGTCTGTACCTTTGGTCTGTAGATATAAACCGTGTTGTCATAGTTGTCAATGGTATTCGTGAGGCATCTCATGATATAAAATATTTAAAGAAAATTGAACTTCACGAAGGCCTGCAAAAAATTGTTAGCATTTGTTAGATCTGAGACTTTTTTTACCTTGTAGAGTCATCAATTCTGCGTCCGATGCACTTTATCTTAATGTGCATTTATTTGAACTTTTTGCGAAATTTATTTTTTTATAACATAACCTCAATTTAATTAATACCGAATTGCTTGCCATTTGTATAAAAGCGACTGGCCGAACTGACAAAGAGTATGTTATTTTTAATTGCTTCATAGGAGGGTTAAACCAAGCACCTTCAAATTCATCGAAAATATTTTTTAAGGAAAAATCCAGGATGTTTCTGGTAAATTTGGAGGCAAAATGGCAGAAAAGTTCACGAAATCTGAAACTTTTTAAGCTAAAATATGCTGACTGGCCTAAGGTAACACAATTGCTCAACATAAAAAAATCCATAAGTTCAGTTCGTAAAAGAGGGCAAGCTAACTTTGAAGCAGTTCTTAGAATACTATCTTTATGTCCGCAAAAGGCGAAAAAAATAAGGAAATACGAAGCCCGTTCGCGTATCGTCAGATTATGCATTGACATTAATATAGGATCATGATCTTACAAAAAAACAATATTGCGCATATAAAGAGGACTGCGATATATATGGAAGTGGCGGAAAGGATTAGCCATTGAAGACCATCAGGCATCCTTGTTTCGGATGCTAATGCAAAAGTCAGTCTACAGAAGCTTCTGCAGAACTATGAAACTCGGCTTGTTGGTTTGCAAATTGATGTTATAGCACAAGCAGTGCAAGCTTAGGACGCAATTTATCTTGTATTGTATATAGTATAGAGAGACTTTCAGAAAATAAATAAAAACGAGAAGGCAAAGCTAACTTCGACTGTGCCGAAGTTTTAATACACTTGAAAAACTTTACTCCAACTGATTTAACCAGTAAAATATATATAGGATATAGATATCAGATATTAAAAAATTTTAAATCATTGATAATAAAAATAGGATACCATAAAAAAACTTTTCTTAGTAAAACACATTTTTCCGACCGATCGGTCCTATGGCAGCTATATGCTATAGTCATCCGAATTTTATAAATTTTTTTAAAAAATTTGTAAGAGCATATAAAACTAATATCTACCAAGATTGGTGACGATACGATGGAAAACAAAAGAGTTTTTCTCACTAGAACTTGTTTTTTGACCGACCGTTTCTGGGCAGCTATATGCTATAGTGATCCGATTTTGATACATTTTTCCAGAAATATGTGAAATCATATAAAACTATCATTTACCAAGATTAGTGACGCTACGATGGAAAACCAAAAAAGTTTTTCTCACTAAAACTTATTTTCCGACCGATCGTTCCTATGGCAGCTATATGATATAGTCATCCGATTTTTATAAATTTTTTCGAAATTGTGTGGAAGCATATAAAACTAATATATACTACGATTGGTGATATAGTCATCCGATCCGGCCGGTTCCGACATATTAGTTGCGTGCAGTAAAAAGAAGACTCTGTGCAAAATTTCAGCTCGATAGCTTTAAAACTGAGAGACTAGTTCGCGTAGAAACAGACAGACGGACGGACGGACAGACGGACAGACAGACGGACGGACAGACGGAATTGAACTCATCTCGTCGTTCTGATCAAGAATATATATAGTTTATGTGGTCGGAAATGAATATTTCTATGCGTTACAAACTTCTGGGCAAAATTAATATACTCTTTTCAAGTGTATAATGAAATGCATGCAAAGTGCCAAACGACGTCCTGAGTGTGTGCTTAAAGCCAGCAATTAAATTGCCATTCAAGTCGCCCTGGGACGGTCGGGCGGGGGAAAAGGGCGCGTACAATGCATATGCATTGCAATTAAGCAATCAATGGCATAATAATTGTCCCATGAGAGTCACTCGATTTATTAACCATCCCGTAGCAACACAACAATCGATAGCAACTTGTTCCATTTAAATGCGAAATAAACAAAGGCCACAAAAGTGCCCGGAACAAGTGGAAGGGTGAGGGAGGGCATCGGCCGGGCCAGACAGAATTGTGTCGCGACGTCAGGCGGCCAAAGAAGTGCTTGAAGCTGGACCAAGGGAAGAGTAGCAGACGCTTGGTATTTGTTGGTCGTTTAGTGCAATGTCCTTTAAATAAATATGCAATACAAGTCTGCGATATACAAGGTCAGACATTCTATATGAGACGACTTTTGTGACATGCGGTTAGTAAGGCGAAATTAAATTGAAAAAAAATATTTTAAATTTGGAAAAATTTATCAGACCATCATACTGATGTTCAACTTGCATATTTGCATAGGGGTGCCCACACAATAATTATGATAGTGCAGGCAAGAAAACGTATGAAGATAATCCATTTGGCAAAAATTTGCTTTAGAAATGTACCTTGTAAAGGCCTGATCTCAGATGACATAAATTTTATTTTCGGCACTATGCTTCATATAAATAAGACATCTGTTCAAAAGCATTCTGATTTGAAAGCTCTACAAAAGTGTTTCTTTTAAATATGCGAGAGCTTATTTATTTAGTAACATTAAATGGTAATATAAATGGACTATGAATACAGTGGAAAATGAATGTACGTTGATTGTAGGAATTGGTGACTGCTGCAGGCGAGCAGTTCCGTCCACGATGACAGTAGCTAACCAACTGAAGTGGAGTTAACTTAAGTAAAGTTCGCTGGGCGCGCACTGTTCTTAACATACACAACACCCCTTAACACCCAGATGCGTCCGTAGTATTGCTCATTGTCACTACAGTTAGGTGACTGCTGGCGACTGAGGAGTTGATCATAAAGCCGTTTGACTTTGTCGCTTAATCGAACCGTATAGGAAATAGGTCCAGTTTGGGCAACCGCCCATCCCTTGATCCACTTGGGGCCTGCAGCATAATTTCTGACCCAAACTGGAGTACCTGAAACGAAACAACTATCGCCGATATTCTTGCGGGGTTTCGCAAATGCTATTTCTGTGGGCTGAATTTTGTCAAGATAAGTTTTCAGTTCTCGATTTAGCAGTAGTTCAGCTGGCGAATAGTTCGTAATTGCGTGTGGCGTAATATGCTGATGAAACAAATATCTGGCCAAGCTGAGATTAATGTCTGTATTGAGTTTAAACTTTTTAAGATAATTCTTTGTGCTCTGTACCATACGCTCGGCTTGGCCGTTCGTAGCCGGATGAAATTTAGCAGAGCGAATGTGTCGGATCAGGTTTTTTCCATGAAAATCCTGAATTCCTCGGATGTGAACGCAGTTCCATTGTCGGAAACTAGTTCGTCAGGTAGCCCGTGCGTGGCAAACAGTTGACGAAGAAACTTGATAGCACCGAGTGCTGATGTTGAGTTGACTACGGCTACCTCCGACCATTTGTAGTACTAGTCAACAACCAAGTAAAATGTTCTGCCCTGGAAGGGCCCGGCGAAGTCCACATGTAGGCGTGACCAGGGGAGATTTGCCGATTCCCAATGGTGCGTTGCAGTTTGTCGTGGTTGATTCCGAATCTCCTGGCAAGCTGAGCAGCACTTCACAATTGACTCGATTTCTGAGTCAATGCTGCGAGCTAGCGCTTTCATTTTGACGATGCCTGGGTGAGCTGCATGAAGAGCTTTTAAGATGGCTTGCCTTGCTTGGGGGGGAATGACTGCTCGGTTTCCCCATACTAAGACTCCTTTATTTGCAGATAGTTCTTCGCGTCGCACATAAAATGGGTATAGTCGATTTGTTCTTTCAATCTTATTGTCAGGCCATCCCCTTAACACCCAGCTCAAAACTTTTAAGAGTGTAAAATCCTTGGACGTTTGTGAAGATAAAAGTTGCGCATTGATGATAGGCTGTGCTTCTAGCTCAATCATAAGGACCTCTTCAGTGTGTGTATGACCTTCTTCGGTTGATATTGGGCAACGGCTCAGAAAGTCCGCGTTGCCCATTTTGCTTCCCTTGCGATAAACGATATTGAAATTGTAGGCGCTGAGAAATATTGATCGACGGAGCATTATGTTGGAAATTACGTTTGGTACGCACTGGTTTTGACTTTGTAAAAATGCCCAAGAGCGGCCGATGATCGGTGACGAGCGTGAAGGAACGCCCGTATAAATAATAGTGAAAATTTTTGACTCCTGCGACTAATGCCACTGCTTCCCTGTCGATTTGTGCATAATTTCGTTCTGCTTTTGACAGAGTGCGCAAATAAAATGCAATGGGTTTTTCAGATCCATCTGAAATTTTGTGGCTAAGGACTGCTCCCAGCCTGTATGGTGATGCATCACATGTTAGCACTAATGGCAACTGGCCATCGTAGTGGACTAACAGATTGTCAGAAGTAATGAGCTCCTTTAATGCAGAAAATGCGTCTACATGATGTCGTTTCCACGTCCAAGTGGCATTTTTATCTAGTAGACGATGCAGCGGCTCGGCTAGCGTTGCTTTTTGGGGAAGGAATGCATGATAAAAATTAAGTAATCCGAGGAAAGCTTGCAGTTGTTTTTTATCTTTCGGTGTGGGTGCGTGTTGAATAGCTTTAATCTTATCGGTTGAGGGACGAATTCCCAATGCGTCGATTTTAAAACCCAGGAACTCAATAGATGGTTTACCAAACTCGCATTTGTCTTTGCGCAAACGCAATCCTAATTTTTCGAAACGCATAAGGACCTCGTTCAGCCTCTCAGCAAGCTCTTGTTCTGATTTTCCCATTATCACAATATCGTCAAAATATGGTAACACTCCAGAAATTCCTCTCAAAATATTTTCCAATGCAACTTTGAAATATTCCCGGAGCCGACGATATGCCAAATTGCAGACGATTGACCTTAAATGCGCCCATGTGCGTGATAATAGTCTGTAGCATAGCTGAGTGTTGATCCACAACAAGTTGCTGATATGCTTGCGCTAGGTCAAGTTTTGCAAAAATTGAGCCTACTTCGGCCAAAGTATGTTAACTGCTGGAATTTGATGACAATGTGGCTTAATAGCTTTATTCAACGTAGATTTGTAGTCGCCACAAATGCGAACCGAGCCGTCTTTTTGACTACTGGTACAATCGGAGATGCCCATTCCGAGTATTCGATGCTTTCCAATATGCCCTGGCTGCAAGGCGATTTATTTTCTCTTCTACAAGATCCTTCATGGCGAATGGCAAGCGCCGTGCTGGCAGACGAACTGGCGTGGCTGCTGCGTCTATGTGCAGCGACACCGGCGGCCCTGTCAATTGGCCCAGCTCGGTGTTAAATAATTGATGAAATTTGCTAAGTACTGATTTGATGCTTGTGCTGTCTGTTATAGAAAATATTCCTTCGATTCGTATGCCTAGTGCATCAAACCAGTTACATCCAAGTAAATTCGCGCCACCGCCAGAGACAATAACAAGGGGTAGATTCTCGATTTTACGCTGATTGTAATGTATGGAAAAGTCGATGACTCCCGTCACTGGGATCGAATTCCTCTGGAAATCGTTTAGCTCCAAATCACATTTGGGGAGATCTGACCTTCCCTTGGGCCAGATGTAGCGGAACGTTGATTCATGATGGTCACAGGCGACCCCGAGTCCACCTCAAATGAGCAGGTGCGACCGTTGATAATGATGGATATAGACTTCTTTTTATACACTTGAAAAGTGTATATTAATTTTGCCCAGAAGTTTGTAACGCATAGAAATATTCATTTCCGACCACATAAACTATATATATTCTTGATCAGGACTACGAGCTGAGTTCAATTCCGTCCGTCCGTCCGTCCGTCTGTCTGTTTCTACGCGAACTAGTCTCTCAGTTTTAAAGCTATAGAGCTGAAATTTTGCACAGAGTATTCTTTTTACTGCACGCAACAAATATGTCGGAACCGGCCGGATCGGATGACTATATCATATAGCTGACATAGGAACGATCGGTTTAAGAACTAGTTCTAGTTGGAAAAACTTTTTTGTTTTTCATCGTAGCGGCACAAATCTTGGTGTATGTTAGTTTTATATGCTTCCACATAATTGTGAAAAAATTTATTAAAATCGGATGACTATAGCATATAGCTGCCATATAAAGGGTCGGTCAAAAAACTAGTTCTAGTGGGAAAATCGTAGCGTCTCCAATCGTAGTATATATTAGTTTTATATGCTTCCACACAATTTCGAAAAGTTTTTTATGGTATCCTATTTTTATTATCAATGATTTAAAATTTTTTAATATCTGATATCTATATCCATATATATTTTACTGGTTAAATCAGTTGGAGTAAAGTTTTTCAAGTGTATTAAAACTTCGGCACAGTCGAAGTTAACTTTGCCTTCTCGTTATTTGTTAGCGGCAGTATTTGATGAATAGCATATTCTCCCCGAGACGATCTGCGCTGTTGAGCACCTTGGCGTGCGTTTCTAATATTTGACGTGGCGCTGTCCCTAGACCTGCTGGAGCGGCGACAGACGCGTTGTAGATGGCCCTTAAGGCCGCATGAATGCCAAACAGTCTCACGATGAGGGCACTGTTTCCTTAGGTGATGACCACCGCAGCCAGCACACGATTGCCTGTTGCTGCTGCGACCACGATGGTATTGGCCGTTGTTGCCTGCGGAGACTCCATGTATAGACTTGCCGAGTTCCGCTTCGCTTGATTTTCTCATGGCCGCAGCACTCGCTTCTGCGGCTTCGCTGGTCATGGCACGCTCCATGACTCGTTGCAAAGTTAGCGCTTCCTCCGCCAGGAAGCTTCTCTGTAGATTTCTTCTCTCATCCCCCACACAAAACGATCACGCAACATGCGATCCAACGCCGTCCCAAAATTGCAACCCTTGGCCAATGTGCGTAGAGCTGCCATGTAGCTGCTAGCAGATTCGTCTGGCTGCTGATCCCGCTTATGAAAGTGGTAGATCGCAGCAATCTCGGACGGGCGTGGAGACAAATGTTCGGTCAGTAATTTGCAGATTGTATTTAAACTCAATTCACTCACCTTTGTGGGTGATGCCAATGATGTTAATAGGTCATACAGCTGGGCACCTGCCAGCGTCAGAAAAGCCGCCTTTTTCCGTTCTTCTTCTTTAACATCATTGGCCAGCAGAAATAAGTTGAAGCGTTCCAAATACGGTGTCCATTTGTGTGGATGGGCCAAGTCGAATGGCTCCAGACTTCCAAGTCCAGCCATTGTAGCCCGTTGCGTAAAATCGATGTTCAATATTTGGTCGTGTTCAGCGTTTTGTGTGTTGCTTTGTGCACACGTGTTTTAACTCCTTGCGGCGCTTCCACTATGACTGGAAGCTTGATCGCTCTATTCTTTTTGTTTTGCTGATTCGCTAATTTCACTCGAAGCAGTAGCGCTGTCCGTGTCTTCCTCTTTGACTATATTGGCGATTGGAGTGAAACTCGAATTTTTTATTTATATTATTAATTTATATTATTAAATCCCATCCTCGTCGCCAGTTTTAAATATGCGAGAGCTTATTTATTTACGACGAAAAATTATTTTTATGTCATCTGAGAATAGGCCTTTAACGAAAAGTAGCAAGAGACATTCATACCGTCAGGGTAACTTTGGATTTGTATATCCCCAAAAACTCATAGTTGGAACAGACTTGGGAGCACGCACGACAGCAGATTTCGTGAGTGCAACTGCGTGACCTTAAACACGAACACAGTCTACCACGACATAGCACGAGTAACGAGATAGAAGCCGACACTACTTTACTTAAAAGTATAAAAGAATACTAAGTCAACCGGACATAATATACCGATAAATATCTTTATTTTTCCTTTATCGGCTGTTGGTCACACTTACTTCAATTGGACTCACTTAAACAAAATTAAGAACGAAATTCAGGAGGCTATTTTTGTTCATTATTAACAAAGTCGTGCGTGTCGTGACGTGACGTGTCTTGATTATTATAAATTGACCGTGCGGGTTTGTGTGTATTTAAAATAAGCAGGGACCGTAACTGTTATAGCTTTTTGGATAAAAATTTTGAAATAACAATTATTTTATAATCGTTATTCTATGATTTTTTAAATAAAAATTTTGATTTAACAGTTAAATGGTAATTTTTTATATAAAAATTTTTGAATAACAGTTAAAAAATAATTTTTATTATAATAATTTAAATAAATTTATATTTTGTAATTTTTATAATAAAGATTACTTTTTAATTGTTATGAAAAATTTTTATAAAAATTACTTATCTAGTAGGCGTTTGTAAATTATAGAATATCTTTGATAGAAGGATACAATTACTTAAACCTACTAGATGAGTCATTTAAGTGCATCCGCTGAAGAATTAAAAAGTGCAAAAAAATCTAATCTTTAGTTAAGGTATGTGAAATTATAGTTTAATAAGACATTTGTTGTTGTTTTGTGTTTTCGTCCGTGTTTAGTCTGTGTAGTGCGCTTGTAGCGATATTATCAAAAAAAAATAGAAGGCTAACATCGGCTACGCCGATGTTTTAAATACCCTTGCAGTTTTTGAAAGGCGCTACCATTAATAACCAAAAAGTTTTTCTCACTAGAATTAGTTTTTAGACCGATCGTTCCTATGGCAGCTATATAGTCATCCGATTTCGATAAATTTTTCCAGAATTGTGTGGAAGTATATAAAGCTAATATATACCACGATTGGTGATGCTACGATGGACAACAAAAAAGTTTTTCTCACTAGAACTAGTTTTTGGACCGATTGTTTATATGGCAGCTATATGCTATAGTCATCCGATTTCGATAAATTTTTCCAGAATTGTGTGGAAGTATATAAAACTAATATATACCACGATTGGTGACGATCCGATGGAAAACAAAAAAGTTTTTCTCACTAGAACTAGCTTTTTGAGCGACCGTTTATATGGCAGCTATATGCTATAGTCATCCGATTTTGATCAATTTTTCCAGAATTGTGTGAAGGGGTATAAAACTAATATATACCAAGTTTGGTGACGATTCAATAGAAAACAAAAAAGTTTTTCTCACTAGAACTAGTTTATGGACCGATCGTTCCTATGGCAGCTATATGATATAGTCATCCGATCCGGCCGATTCCGACAAATGTGCAGCCTATGTGTATTTAAAGACTTTTTGCAAAAGTTTGGTCAAGATAGCTCTAAAACTGAGGGAGGAGATAGCATAGAAACAGACGGACAGACGGACAGACGGACGGACGGACGGACAGACGGACAAACGGAAATGAACTCAGCTCGTCATGCTGATCAAGAATATATATACTTTATGTGGTTGGAAATGCTTCCTTCTATGCGTTACAAACATCGTGACAATTTTAATATACCCTCAGCAAGGGTATAAAAAATTTTAAAAGTATCTATTGCGGTGATAACAGCATAATCTTGCTTATCAACAAAGTTGCTGCTGCTACTCAGCTCTCTTCGTTTAGCGAAACTAACATTCTGCTTAGCCGCTCTTCGCTTATGTTACACTTAACAGGGCTATGTAAGCTGATCGCCACTGTTAAGATGTTGCCAACTTTGGGCTTATGTGTTGCAAGCTGAGGGAAAGGGCGCGATAGATAAAGTAGCTGAGAGTGGCAGGGAAGCGGGATTAGCTCATCCCAAAAAGATGGAGTCATGGTGGGTTAGAATTTTCCCCCAGACGCTTGTATATAAGAGAGGCCTTGCGCTAGCGCGGATACTTAGTTCAAGAGTGAAATCCTGAAAATCCTTTTTTATTTTAGCCCGTATTAATCCTTCGAATAATTATTGTTGGCGGGGAAAATTTGGCTGCTTAAATTTATCTACAATTGTAAACAGTAAATAAAGCGCCAAATTCAAAGAAGGGTGGCGCTTAAATAGCCGCTCAACTATACACCTTAGCAGACGCTTAAACTGGCGCTTAAATAGCCGCTCAACTCTACGCGTTAGCAGACGCTTAAATTGGCGCCTAAATCAGCGGCTCATTGGACATTACTGGTGGTGGCTAAATCGCGCTTTAAATGTACACCCGATTTGACACTCAAGCCAGAGTATAATCCTCAGCCTAAAGCGCAGCTTAATCGTTGCTTAAGTCTACACCTAATTCGACATACAAGCCAGTTTCTAAATTTCTGTAGCGCAGCCTAAATCAACGCCTAGCTAAAACTCAATTCGTCGCTTGCTATAAACTTTTGAATGTTAACATAGTATCTACACACTAAGGAAAACATACCTTACAGCAGAAGCTGGAGAACCCAAATTTTACCTTTGCTAGCAGCTGCAATGGTCCGCATTAATAAATGCCATTAATTGCATACATATATTCGACCATCAGCTGTTCTGAGAGCAAGAGGCAGAGAGTAAGCGATTTCTAAATCAATGCGCTTTGTTATCTTTAGTATGCTTTAATTGTTCTTCGGGCGAGCAATAACCTTCGCGTTGTTCCTCAAGAGAGCCGTTTTTTTTATACCCTTGCAGAGGGTATATTAAAATTGTCACGATGTTTGTAACGCATAGAAGGAAGCATTTCCGACCACATAAAGTATATATATTCTTGATCAGCATGACGAGCTGAGTCTATATAGCCATGTCCGTCTGTCCGTCTGTCCGTCGGTCCGTCTGTCCGTCTGTCCGTCTGTCCGTCCGTCTGTTTCTATGCTATCTCCTCCCTCAGTTTTAGAGCTATCTTGACCAAACTTTGCAAAAAGTCTTTAAATATACATAGGCTGCACATTTGTCGGAATCGGCCGGATCGGATGACTATATCATATAGCTGCCATAGGAACGATCGGTACATAAACTAGTTCTAGTGAGAAAAACTTTTTTGTTTTCTATTGAATCGTCACCAAACTTGGTATATATTAGTTTTATATGCTTTTCCACAATTTCAAAAAAAATTTATTAAAATCGGATGACTATAGCATATAGCTGCCATATAAACGGTCTGTCAAAAAAATTGTTCTAGTGAGAAAAACTTGTTTGTTTTCCATCGAAGCGTCACCAATCTTGGTATATTATTATACCCCTTTACAAGTTTTATACCCTTTACACAATTCTGGAAAAATTTATCAAAATCGGATGACTATAGCATATAGCTGCCATATAAACGGTCGGTCAAAAAACTAGTTCTAGTGAGAAAAACTTTTTTGTTTTCTATTGTAGCGACCAATCTTGGTTTATATTAGTTTTATATGCTTTTACACAATTTCAAAAAAATTTATTAAAATCGGATGACTATAGCATATAGCTGCCATATAAACGGTCTGTCAAAAAAATTGTTCTAGTGAGAAAAACTTGTTTGTTTTCCATCGAAGCGTCACCAATCTTGGTATATTATTATACCCCTTTACAGTTTTATACCCCTTTACACAATTCTGGAAAAATTTATCAAAATCGGATGACTATAGCATATAGCTGCCATATAAACGGTCGGTCAAAAAACTAGTTGTAGTGAGAAAAACTTTTTTGTTATCAATGGTAGCGACTTTCAAAAACTGCAAGGGTATTTAAAACATCGGCGTAGCCGATGTTAGCCTTCTATTTTTTATTTATTTTTTGTTTCTGTGAAAGGCAATTAGTTTTTAAATTCAGAGAATGCCAAAGACTTGTCGCGGTTCCAAACAAAAAAAAAATAATATCTAAAATATTCAGAAAGGCCAGAAAATCAAAGTGAGCCGTGATTAGTAAATTAAATAAATAATTTTTTTTGTAAGGGATTCACAGCCTCTGCAACGCCAATGGAAGCGCTTTCATCGCGGGAAAAAGTTTGGTGAGTGAAATTTTCCGCTATCATTTTTATCAAATTAATTATTTAAACCTGATCACGGATTGATGTTAATTGTATTAAACATAAAGTCAAGATATCGCGCTAAGTACAAGTGCTGCTAGTTTAAGAGAAAAATAAAAAGAAGAGTATGTATTTTTCTCTTAGACTGTAAGTTCGATTAATGTGTGTACTCGCGAGCACAAGTCCCGCTATTCGAGTCTGGCTTAGCGCTGATTCTTTTTTTTTGATTTCTTCGCCTTTGGCGTTGTTGTTGCGATTTATGCAAACTGATCATATGGTTTTGTCACCTATATTCGTGTCTCTCCCAAATACATATATACAAGCTTTTACATTCTCCCTAACTTGTTGCTCTCTTTATATTTATGTTTACCTTAAGCCTATTTGAAAATTAATTCTTTTATTTATAAATCAAAATGATTAGTTTTGTAATGTATAATTTTAGTTCGCAATTAAACATTGTAATGAATATGAACTAAAGTGTCAGTTGATTTGGGACTCATGCCGATTGCCACATAGCTGAGAGGGGAAAAGGGGCCACCTAGGGATATGTCTCTTAGGCAGGTGGTCATGGTTGGGTGGGCTAAATCGCCCCCACAAAACAGCTGTGGGTAGCGTAACGATACATTGTGAGTAACTTTTCTTGGTTTGGTTGATCTTCTTTCTCTTCCCGGTTGTTAGATCTTGTCGCTCGCACGCTCTTTTTATTAAATAATTAATGGAATAAGAGTGGCTGCCTAAGTACTTATTTGCATCTGTTCAAACCTTCACCCCCAAAGCGACGAGCCACAGCCGGATATTACAGCGTGCTAACAGATGCAGATACATAAAAAAAAATGTAAAGTAGCCCGAATTGTACGTTATCCGTTACAATTATTATTTATTTCATATAATTATTTCTTTGGCGCCCAACGTATATGGCCTTATTGACTTGTAATTTTTAGTTACTTGATCAAAGAGACTCCTTAGTATTTCTTGGCATTATGATAATGGAAAATTATTTTAAAGGTTTTCGAACTTTTATAATAGCCAAATCATCTAGTCAAAACCAAAAAAAAAACTTTCCTAGTCCTAAAAAAAAAACAATTTGTTTGTCTATAGTCCTTTGGAAACAACTGGTGGCTTACGAGTTGACCGTAGTCTTAGACTGGAAATTCGATTTCTATACCTTTCTTTTCACGTTAGCTCACAGTGTAAAATTATTTACCCTCAAATGGCATGTAGGACATGACGTATTGAGTCCTAATCATTTATGAAATTTTGTTGGTGAAGTTAAAATTCGATTGATCATTATTAAAAAAAAAAAAAAAAATACAAATACATATATACATATTATAATACATTATACAAACTTTATTTATTTTCTTTTGAAACATTTAACTGTAGTTAAGATATTAAAATGGGTCTTGATAGAATTTGGCCGTTGTGTAACGTGGAAATCATTTCGGGTTCAAGTGAGGAATATTTAGCAGAATGTAAGCACAGTTTTCACAGAGCGTGGTGAAAACTACCTGCCCTATTTGTAATGCTACCTGCATAAGGAAAACAATTTCCCGACCTCAAACAATTGCGTCCCAAACCCGCGGGCAAAATCGATTGTTAGCCTTGTCCGAATTGGGAAGTAATTGCCGGGGCTTGATATCGCTACCACTTCTACAAACGCCAATCCAATAACGACCCCAACCAACATACCTAGCCCGTCTTCAAATAATAATGTAGAGACCTGAAGCGACCAAATTTCTGACACGGCATCCAATAATGATACAGCTTCAGGCATTTCCACAGGTAACAAAACCATAACTAGGAATGACCTCTAAGAAATGCAAAATTCTGTCCTCACAATACTGACTGGGCAAATCAGCCGTCTTATAGAGGTAAACCTCTCTGCTTATTTGCAGCACAGCGAAGCAACAGCTCAGGCCAATCAGCCACAGGGCAACCCAATCAGGCCATCACACACTAGAGACAGAGAACAGGAAATTTTCAGTCCAAGATCGAGAAATTCAACAACAACTCGATCAGATAGAAGCGCTACGTCTGATTTGTTACAAAGACCAGTCAAAGTAGGCCAAATAATGAATGGGTGGAAATTAAAGTTTTCAGGTACAGGACTTCCTGTGGATATTTTATCTATCGACGGTCTACCCCAAACATTGGAAAGTAACTTTGAGGTAGTTTGTTGCAATGCTGGCTCGTTGTTTGAAGGAAAAGCTAATGAGTTCTACTGGCGTCATCATAAGGCAGTTATGCAGATAAAATGGAATGTGTTGTGCGAGGCACTTCGCAAGCAATTCCGTGATGAAAGGGATGATGGAGATATAGAGGAGCTGATTCGCCGAAGGAAACAGGAGGCACATGAGTCATTTGATCGATATTATGATGCCATCGTTTCCTTGTTGGACAAGATGGACCAGCCAATTCCTAACCATAAATTAGTTCGCATTTTAAAGAACAACTTACGCGTGGAGATTCGGCATGAAATTCTTAATTTAGAGATTAGTTCAGTGGCCGAATTGCGTGAGATATGTAGAAGACGAGAATCATTTCTTGAAGATGTAAAGAAAACAGAGGGATATGTAAAAAAAGTTCCTTTTAGACGCGAAGTTGCCGAAATCTCAACCGAGGGTGAAGAAGAGGATACCGAAATGGAAATAAATTGCGACGTTGAGGCCATTGCTTTAATTTGTTGGAACTGTCGCAGAGAAGGACATCGTTACCAAGATTGTTTGGCAGACAGAAGGATATTTTGCTATGGATGTGGAGCAGATAATACTTATAAATCCAGCTGTCCAAAGTGTTCAAAAAACTTGGGAACGGGCACGCAGAAAGCGGTTCACAAACCGAAAACATTGCGTGCTCTTCGTCATCAGGGTACGAAAACCGACCAGTCCTAAAAACAGCTGAAAATTTAGCGATCCCTAGTAAAGCAGAAAATACTATTTCAAACTCTGATAAATTTACTAACAATAAAATTTTATTATTACATCAGAAAATACCCATGTTAGAAAAAATTGCTGAAAGCCCGTTTATTCTTGCTTATAGTATGCCCAGGGTTCTTCCTCGCAGCAGTAAACGAGCAAAAGAATATTGGAAAAAAAATTAAAAATATCCGACAAAGTGTGCGGGACATCAGTGCTTTACAAGAAAAGAAGGATGATCCACGACCATTTGTTAGCGTAGGCTTATTAAATCGTTTAGTTAACGGACTTTTAGATTCAGGAGCAGCTATCAGCTGTATAGGAAGTAGTTTAGCATGGTAGTTTCTTTGTTTTCGTCTTTTGAAAAGCAAGGTTTAGGCCAAACCAATCTTCTAACGCATGTCATAGACGTGGGAAACGCTAAGCCTGTTAAGCAACGTCATTTCCCGGTGTCTCCGGCAGTGGAAAAGCTAATATACGCCGAAGTCGACAAAATGTTAGAACTAGGAGTAATAGAGGAATCGGACAGTGCTTGGTCGTCACCTGTTGTATTGGTACAAAAACCTGGCAAAAATAGGGTATGTTTGGATAGCCGTAAAGTGAATGAGTTCACGGTGAAGGACGCATATCCTTTACCACAAATCAGTGGGATTTTGAGCAGACTTCCCAAAGCGGAATTCATTACCAGCCTTGATCTCAAAGATGCCTATTGGCAAATTTCCCTAGATTTAGCATCACGAGGAAAAACGGCTTTTACAATCCCAGGAAGACCCCTCTACCAGTACAAAGTAATGCCTTTTGGGCTTTGCAATGCCGCACAGACAATGTCACGTTTAATGGACAAAGTCATTCCACCGCAGCTACGGAACGAGGTGTTTGTTTACCTCGATGATTTGTAAGTAGTGTCTTCCTCATTTGAGAAGCACCTAAAGGTTCTTAGAAAAGTTGCACTTCATGTTAAAAATGCAGGGCTGACTTTAAATATTGGTAAAAGCAAGTTTTGCATGAAAAGAGTAAAATATTTAGGCCATATTGTTGGCGACAGTGGGATAAGTACCGATCCAGAAAAAATCGCAGCGATAACTGAATTCCCAATTCCAAAAACGTTAAAAGCTTTAAGGAGTTTCTTAGGATTATGTGGATGGTACCGTAAATTCATAGCGAATTTTGCTGCCCTTACTGCTCCATTGACGGATATAATGAGCCCAAATAAAAAGTTTAGTTTTACCACTTCTGCTCTAGAGGCGTTCGATGCCTTAAAATCCAAACTAACTGAAACACCTGTTCTCAGAAGTCCTGATTTTACACGACCTTTGTATAAAAATACATTGCGATGCAAGCAAAACTGGCGTAGGTGGTGTTCTTATCCAAGTATCAGATGAGGGATAGCCTTTGTTTCAAAGAAGCTAAATAAAGCTCAACAGAACTACTCGGTAACGGAACAAGAATGTCTTGCAGCGATCGTTTGTTTAAAGAATTTCCGAGCATACGTGGAAGGTCATGAGACTTAAAAGTTGATATGTTTATAGGAAAGCAGAACACATAACAGGGGATCCGGTACATGATGTGTATACATGGAAATTGTGGGTTCCTAGAGAATTAGTGAACGAAGTACTAGCCAAAGCCCATGATAGTGCTCTGTTTTCACATGGTGGTATCCATAAGACACTTGAGCGCATTAGAAGATACTATTTCTGGCCAGGACTTATCCATGACGTGAAGTCCTACATAAATTCTTGTGAGGTCTGTAAAATGTCCAAAGCACCGAATCAGACTGTACGACCGCCTTTAGGAAAAGCTCCACAAACACAACGTTTCTTTCAGAGAATCTTTGTAGAATTTCTTGGTCCGTATCCACGGTATTTTTATTGTTTTAGACCACTTTACCAAATATGTTTATCTGAAACCCGTAAAAAAAATTACAGCTGATGTGGTTGTTAACTACTTAGAAACCGAAATGTTCCATACCTTCGGAGTACCTGAAACAATTGTATCAGACAACGGTTCTCAATTCCGATCGGAAAAACTTCAGAAACTGTTGAGAAAATATGAGGTGACACATACATTAACAGCTGTTCATGCTCCACAAGCTAATGCTTCCGAGCGGGTAAACCGGTCTGTATAGCCGCGATCAGATCATATGTGCGTCCGGACCAAAAAGATTGGGACGAGTATCTTAGTCAGATTTCTTGTGCTTTAAAATCGGCTGTACACTCTAGTATCGGAACTAGCCCATATTATATGGTGTTTGGTCAGCATATGGTCACTACAGGGTCTACATTTTCCTTGCTGCGTAAGTTGGAGATGATTGAAGACCGTTCGTTATACCTCAGCCGGAAAGATTCTTTAGACGTCGTCCGTGCAAGGGCTTGCGAGCTGGTGGATAAACAGCACGAGAAAAACGAGCGAAATTATAATTTACGTACCCGAGATGTAGTATATACGGAAGGTCAAGAAGTTTTTAGAAGAAACTTTAAGCAGAGTAATTTTGCCTCAGGCTATAATGCTAAGTTTGGTCCAAGCTTCATCAAGGCAAGAATAAAAAAAAAATTGGGAGCTGTATATTATGAACTTGAAGACTTACAGGGAAAGTTTATTGGCAAATATCACGCAAAAGATATTCGACAGTGAATCGAGCTACAAGCGGTATCAGCCTAGTTCTCCTCGTGACCCCTAGAGCCCCTAGTCTGATTTTGGTGGGGGGGAATTGTAGTGCGCTTGTAGCGATATTATCAAAGAAAAAATCTTAAAAGTATCTATTGCGGTGATGACAGCATAATCTTGCTTATCAACAAAGTTGCTGCTGTTACTCAGCTCTCTTCGTTTAGCGAAACTAACATTATGTTTAGCCGCTCTTCGCTTATGATCGCCACTGTTAAGATGTTGCCAACTTTGGGCTTATGTGTTGCAAGCTGAGGGAAAGGGCGCGATAGATAAGTAGCTGAGAGTGGCAGGGAAGCGGGATTAGCTCATCCCAAAAAGATGGAGTCATGGTGGGTTAGAATTTTCCCCCCAGACGCTGGTATATAAGAGAGGCCTTGCGCTAGCGCGGATACTTATTAGTTTTGAATCGCTGTTCAAGCAAGAAGTGCCAGTGTAAATTGAAAGAAAAGTCCTTTTTTATTAGGCAGTGCGTGTCCTTAAAGTAAGAAAAAAAAAATCAAAGTTAGTTCAAGAGTGAAATCCTGAAAATCCTTTTTTTATTTTAGCCCGTATTAATCCTTCGAATAATTATTGTTGGCGGGGAAAATTTGGCTGCTTAAATTTATCTACAAGTGTAAACAATAAATAAAGCGCCAAATTCAAAGAAGGGTGAGTTTTCGTTGGGATTTTCCCGCCTAGAAAAGAGTTTCCTTCAAGAAATTCGTTTTTCAGGATTTGGCGCTTAAAAGCTACGCCTTAGCAGAAGCTTAAACTGGCGCTTAAATAGCCGCTCAACTCTACGCCTTAGCAGACGCTTAAGTTGGCGCCTAAATCAGCGTTTCATTGGACATTACCGGTGGTGGCTAAATCGCGCTTTGAATGTACACCCGATTTGACACTCAAGCCAGAGTATAATCCTCAGCCTAAAGCGCAGCTTAATCGTTGCTTAAGTCTACACCTAATTCGACATAGAAGCCAGATTTTAAGTCTCTGTAGCGCAGCCTAAATCAACGCCTAGCTAAAACTCAATTCGTCGCTTGATCTAAACTTTTTTAATGTTAATGCTAACAGAGTATCTACACACTAAGGAAAACATACCTTACAGCAGAAGCTGGAGAACACAAATTTTACCTTTGCTAGCAGATGCAATGGTCCGTATTAATAAATGCCATTAATTGCATACACATATTCGACCATCAGCTGTTCGAGAGCAAGAGGCAGAGAGTAAGCGAATTCTAATTCAATGCGCTTTGTTATCTTTAGTATGCTTTAATTGTTCTTCGGGCGAGCAATAACCTTCGCGCTGTTCCTCAAGAGAGCCGTTTTTTTTATATTTTTTTCTGTGAAAGGCAAATATTTTGTAAATTCAGAGAATGTCAAAGACTTGTCGCGGTTCCAAACAAAAAAGAATAATATCTAAAAATAGTCAGAAGGGCCAAAAAAAATCAAATTTTTTGTAAGGGATTCACAGCCTCTGCAACGCCAATGAAAGCGCTTTCATCGCGGGAAAAAGTTTGGTGAGTGAAATTTTCCGCTATCGTTTTTATCAAATTAATTATTTAAACCTGATCACGGATTGATGTTAATTGTATAAAACATAAAGCCAAAATATATCGCGTTAAGTACAAGTGCTGCTAGTTTAAGAGAAAAATAAAAAGAAGAGTATGGATTTTTCTCTTAGACTGTAAGTTCGATTAATGTGTGTACTCGCGAGCACAAGTCCCGCTTTTCGAGTCTGGCTTAGTGCTGATTCCTTTTTTTTTTTTTGATTTCTTCGCCTTTGGCGTTGTTGTTGCGATTTAAGCAAACTGATCATATGTTTTTGTCACATATATTCGTGTCTCTCCCAAATACATATATACAAGCTTTTACATTCTCCCTAACTTGTTGCTCTCTTTATAATTTATGTTTACCTTAAGCCCATTTGAAAATTAATTCTTTTATTTATAAATCAAAATGATTAGTTTTGTAATGAATAATTTTAGTTCGCAATTAAACATTATAATGAATATTAACTAAAGTGTCAGTTGATTTTTGACTCATGCCGATTGCCACATAGCTGAGAGGGGGAAAAGGCCTGGGAGCATGGTTGGGTGGGCTAAATCGCCCCCACAAAACAGCTGTGGGTAGCGTAACATTACATTGTGAGTAACTTTTCTTGGTTTGTTTGATCTTCTTTCTCTTCCCGGTTGTTAGTTCTTGTCGCTCGCACGCTCTTTTTATTAAATAATTAGTGGAATAAGAGTGGCTGCCTAAGTACATATTTGCATCTGTTAAAACCTTCACCCCCAAAGCAAGCCACAGCCGGATATTACAGCGTGCTAACAGATGCAGATACATAATAAAAAATGTAAAGTAGCCCGAATTGTACGTTACCTTTTCTTTTTATTTTATTTTGTTTTTGCTAACCAAAAAAAATGTTTACAACTCGATAAAATATCTTTGCATTTAAGTGTTGCTAAAGGTTTAAGTGCTCAATTATTCAGAAAAATTAATAATAAATAATAAACACTTTCTGCCAATAGTTGCCCATTTATGCGAAAAAATCGTTTTATATATCGCCAAATCAATCAAAATTGGTGTTGTCCAAACCAAACTATATTTTAAAAATATGAGCACTTCAATATCTTAAATAACAATTAAGCCTGAATCTTTATATGGCAGCTATACAAAATAAGTGGACTTGAAAAACTTTTTATTTCATGTTTCGTAGACAAAGTCGAGAGTCTTGGCCTTCTCACAGCCTCTATTATTAATTGGTTTATTTATTTTTTGAAAATACCTTCCTAAATCTTTTTTTGACTTTGTTACCTAGTGTAACATTTTGAATAATAATGCAGTTGCTTAATTGGAATGTGTCCTCATGCTGCAGGGAGAGGCAAAATATAAAATGCAACAATTTCCCTCCATTGAATGCCATCTTCCATATTTACTGTTTGTCATTTTTTAGATATTTAGCAATTAATCCTTGATATTTTGAATGTAAAAACTAAACTCAATTACACAGACTTTTGAAATGCATTTTTATACACTTGAAAAGTGTATATTAATTTTGCCCAGAAGTTTGTAAAGCATAGACATATTCAATTCCGACCCCATAAACTGTATATAATCTTGATCAGCACGACGAGCTGAGCTCAAATCCGTCTGTCCGTCCTTTCGTCTGTCTCAGATAAATTTTCCATACCCTGACTTATTAGTAGACAGCGGATTTTAGGGTTTTTCAATTTAAATTTATTTCTGTGTAGGCTTTTAGCAAAAGCAATGGATACATTTTTGAACAACATTCTTGACTAGCATTTACAATCCAAATTTGTAACCTAAGAAGACCAAGCATAGTTTTTCCGTTTTATTGACAATTTTTATAGTGGAGATGCCCAAGATATAGAGTGACAAATTGGTTTTATTTCGCAGTAAAATCGCTTATTTGATCAAAGAGCTATTTCGTCCTGCTTCACAGAATTTCTAAATAAATGGCATAGGCCCTTTGGAAACTCTTTCTAAAATTCGCTTCTTTGAATTTTAAAAATGACAACTGCATCTTTTTTGTACAAAAGCTGTAGTGAATCGTCAAATTGAAAAATCTTTAGTCATTCAAAAACTCTGAGTAGCTTGGCATGTGTTGAAAAGCGAGATATTATATTATATATATTATAAGACATCAAATGCACTTCATCTTCATATAAAAATTTTGGACCCTCGAGCCTAATTCACTTAATGAGTTCCTGAACATTGCATTCACGAAATGCAATATCTGTTGTGTGGGATATTGATGGCACGAGTGGCCATTTAATATTTTTGTTTTGTCCCTGGACTGTTGAGTAGAAGGCGGCGTAATGTTACAGTGTAGTGTACTGCACACTCTCGATTCGAACTTGACGTGTGGTCAATAGATATGCGGCACACAATTCAAGTCGTAAAATGGACTTGGTTTCTTGTTCAGCAGCACTTGATATTGCCGATAATAATAATGCCTTTTTTGAGCTATCACTAGACAGCGGATTTTGCATATTTTCAGATTGAATTCAATCCTAGTAGGCCAGGGTAAAGGTGTTGAAGAGGCAGAATAAAAACACTTAGTCCGCATTTACACGATGAAGTTTCCTTCATGAAGTTCTTCATGAAGTTTTTGATTGTGGGAAAGAGGTGAAGAGGGGCAGCCGAAGCTGGCAAAGCTTCATGACCTACCGTGGCGAGAAGCTTTTCGATAATTCTCCTTTGCCTTGTTTCGATTAAACTGATGCAGGGTTGATGTGGGTTATTTGCTTATCGATAACTCGTGTTCTCAGGCAAATGGAAATCGAACTTCAAGAAGCAAACTTCTTGATGTAAATGCGCATGAAGTTTTAAAGATGTGTAGCGAGTACATGTATGTAGTATGCAAACATATATAAGCACTTTAATGTGACACTTTGTTTCATTTAATTTTTTTTTTTTGATATTTGATATTTATTAAATTCTTACTTCCTAGTGCGACAAGGGTAACCTTATATATTAATGCACTAGTCATAAAATTAGACACAATTAAAACAGAATGATCTACTTAACCTAAAATTACATTGATATGATTGGCTAAATTAATTGTTTGACTTAAAAAACTGTTTAAGCTTGTCCCTAAATTGCGCTGCGCTACACACTTCTTTTAATTGGACAGGTAATTGGTTCCACAATCGAACAGTGTGTACGAAGTATTGGCGTTCTGAACTTGACAACTTATGGCGTATGTTATTAATGTTTCTAGTTCTAGTCGAGGTGCTGAAACACAGTATGTCGAATAAGTAGCTTGGCTCTTTCGTCAAAATGATTTTGTGCAGGAGCAGTAAGTTTCTAAAATCAGCCCAGGACTTGAAATTTAGTTCGTATATTTGTGTGGCAAAGTTTGTTATATGGGCCCGTCTCCCAATGTTGAAAACATATCTGGCTATGTTGTTGTACGTGACTGTCAGCTTGCGCTGAGAACCAATATCGCAATTTCCAAATATCTCTATACCATAACAGAGCGTGGGCGTCAGAAGAGTTTTAGCTATTAAGAGTCTGAGGTCAGTTGGTAAATACTGCTGAGTCAGTGAAAGTTGCCTAATTAGCCCATAAGTTTTTCCTGTAGCTTTAATTACATGGTCTCTCCAGGATAGAGTCTTATTAAAAGTGATACCAAGGTTGACAACTCGTTCTACATATTCAATTGGTGTGCCATCTAGTTTTAAATTTGGCAACGGATCATAATTATTCAAACAAATCTCACTTATAGCCTATTTCCACTGCTACATATATGTACATCCGAGCTGATGTTGATGAGGATGGAAGTTTTTTCACAGGGCCTTCTATATGAAAATAAATGTTAAATGGATGTACATCAATTCATGATGTTGGTACTCGCCCCTAACAAACTGAGTACATCCATTTAACATTAAGTATCGATCAACTATATATAAAAATTAAGCTACCTGATTTACGGAAAAGGCATTGGCTGGGTGGATAGGCTTGACGCCTTGTTTTTTTGATATGCTGGTTCGAAACCGGGTAATGGTTGGTCTCTTTTTTTTTCTTTATTGTTTTTTTTTATGCTTTATCTTTATGTTTATGATTCTACTTAAAATTACCGTTGCTTGTAGAGTAAAATAGGTTTACAAAGCTTATGCAAATGTTTGGATGGTAGAGTTAGAGTTAACATGTAAAGTTAACATTGATGGAACTTTTTGTAGTGGAACAGCAAAATTTGTTGATGT
Source organism: Lordiphosa mommai (assembly GCA_018904225.1). Lineage (NCBI taxonomy): Eukaryota > Metazoa > Arthropoda > Insecta > Diptera > Drosophilidae > Lordiphosa > Lordiphosa mommai. The sequence goes on along the minus strand of JAEIFT010000366.1, from coordinate 32,126 downwards.
ACATATATGTGGCAGTGGAAATAGGATTTAAACTCAAGCGCACATAATCGCAATGCTAATGCGTAACATGTTACCATTGCTTGCGCTCAACTAAATTGCAGCGAATGCTGTTTGTACAATTCTTTGCATACACTTTAAAGTACATAACGCAGATATATATATATACATTTATTCGCCACATACTCAAGCTGGCTTCAGCCAACATATTTGAAAGGGAACAAATCAGTTCCGTTTGACCAGCCACACAAATAAGACACCATTGCTATGTGTCGGATATATTTTAACTTTTAAAAATACTACTTAATAAAACCATCCACTTATAAATAAATATGGTGTTTATTATATTGGTCTACGGAGCTCACCTCATGGCGACCGTGACATATTTAACCGTAATTTAACGGGAAGAACAAAATGTTCAAATAAAAAAATAAAAAAAAAGAACGCAAGAAAAAGAATCTAAAATCTACTAAGAAAACAAACGTAAATGCATATTCAATGTTAACATAATTGAAGCAAGTGAAAAATAGAACCATGAATGTGATCTATTTAATAATCAAAAACAAACCACTTGCACCATCGAATGGATCAACATTTCAAAGACGCAGCGCCAGTGAAGCAGACGGACAAGCCGTCCTTAAGAGAAGCACTTGAGGAATGTCCCACCGCGGGACCAAGACCTATTACCATTGCTGAGTACCAGGCTCGGCAAGCTGCGAGGGAAAAACAACGAGCCCAGGCCCGGGACGATAAATTGTAGCAGCCTGCCTGTCAGTTGGACGCCAAAAATTCTTTAGCATCCTACCTGTCAAACGTTCCAGAGCCCAAGGCTCTGTAGCGAGTTGCAGGGGTAATTGTAGTGACATATCTAGATAATAGGCTTTCAGCAAAAGGTGGAATTTTGCAACTACAATTGTGGGATTATTGAGCGAACAGCGACAGCGGGACCCTTTAAGACTAAGCTCTTTCGGTTTTTGGGGGGTTCTTTGCTGCTGCCAATATCCTTGACTACGAATCTTAATTATTATAGAGTCCCTACAGAAAACTAACATTTGCACGACTTGAGAGTACGCGCATAAAACTAAAAACAAATACAGGTCCAATTTCTACAAATCAAATGAGGTATGTCCATCAAGGAGTAATGTGGTTGTGGCTTCGATGTTAGTCGCCACCCTTTTTCTTAACCCACCCGACCATGGCCTCCAACTGAGTTATCAGTTGAGGACCCCTTATGCAAGACCTCTTTACATTTTATGTCCCCATGCCTTCAGAAATCAAAACTTAGAACATCATTTTCAAAATAATATAATTGACAAAATAATTGACACTTCTTGTGTGTAACTTAACGAAATTCATCTTGAGAAAATTAAGAACAATAGTAATTAAAGATTTCGATAAGAGATTTCATAGCTTCACAATTTCCTTTCATTTTGGGTGGATTCGATTAATTTGAATCTCAAAACTGTATTACTTAAATTCAAGGGAATACTTAATTACGAATATATTATACATTATTTAAGAAAGTTAAATACAGAACAATTAAGATCTAATTTTAAAGAATATTAAATTTGAAAGTTTGGCATTATTTTGTGTGTTGCCTATGTAGACTGCAAATCTTGTTTTCGTAACATTTGACAAGAATTCAAGAACCGGAATATTCGAAAGATTTTCATATGGAATTGATATAAATATATTTTTAAACTTGCAAAAGACTAGACAATCTTCAAAGTAAAACAAGGGCTGATAATAATTCATTTTTCCACTTGATCAATATTTTGCACATACCAACACTCTCGAACTTGTGCAATTTAAGCAACAAAAGATGATTAGATGGTGCTTAAATGAGCATTCATTATGAGCACATGAATCAAAACTCCAACAAGATCAAGTCAACTGTAAAATTTACGTAAATTAGAACATGTTTCACTTTAAGACCATTGCCTACGACTATGAGCAAGAATATCCTTTTGTTGAACAGATGTATGTCTAGTGGCTTCAGTATAGACAATTATTATTAGAATCGATCCGGGTATAAGGAACTTGTCCGGGCGCTCTATGCGATAGGAGCTATACAGATGAGATTTGTTCCAGTAGAATGCAGATAGCTTTCCTAGTAGGTAACTAGCGATGCTAAGCCCCAAAAAGTGTCTTTCTCCTCGTCTATGTATGTGTGTTTTGGCCAGCACATGTGTGGCCGACACACGACTGTCGCTTTGGGCTTTATGTGCGGATGGCTAGACAGGGAACATAAATATTCAGCACGGTTGAGGATTAAGCTACTCCAATCCCTATAAGGATAATCACAATTTGTCTTTAATTTAGAATGAATTCCGAAATTGTTGTGCAAGCAAAATAAATGCATATGCACACACACACTAATATACAGTCTGGGTAGCTGCGTATAGACAGATGACTTCACTTTTGTCCAATCGGACACGTTGACGACCACGAGGAGAAAGAACGAATTTCTCTTCGGTAACCTCCAAGAACCCAGTTGAAGCAGAATCACGTTTTCTTTTCTTCTTTTCTTTAACAAGACAATTCAGAATAACTACCACAGCCAAAGAATAATGCTCGATGCGGATGCTGCCAACTCGATCGAAATGTTTAACGGCGGTCAAAAGCTTGCTGCTATGACAAAGCTCTGATCAGCTGGTAGCACCGTTTGAGAGCATTTAGGCATTCAAATGAAAACCGTTGAGTTTGAAATTTAAACATTTTGAATTTCAAATTTTATATGGAACCATTACAAACACCTGTAATCTGAACCATGTTTGATCATATTAAAACCAAATAAGGCTTTATATGGTGAACATCCAATCGACTGATGTAACGCTGATCTCAGAGCACATGAAATGTGGGTTAGAAATACATCCCAATCTCCCTGATCCTGCTTTATGTACGCACGCACAGCCGACAGTAAAGAGCGGTTAACTCTTTCAGCTGCGTTACTCTGGGGAGAGTATAATGCTGTACATATGTGTTTGATTCCAAACTTAGTCAAAAATGCTTCAAAATCTCCTGCTCTGAATTGTGAGCCATTATCGCTTACGATGATCTCGGGGACTCCAAAATTATGAAATATACTCTTCTCTAAGAACTCTTGAATGACTTTCGAAGTAAATTTTTTTAAAGGACAAAGCCAATGATAGCGGCTGAAATGGTCCAAAACTATTAACAGTCCAATATTGCCATTTTTACTACGAGGGTACGGTCCTAATATATCTATATATAGTTTCTGAAACGGCCTAAGTGAAATACTCTGATTCCCCATAGGTGGACGTAAAATCATGTTAGGCGCTTTTGTTTCTTTACAGGTATCACAAGTACGAATATAATCCCGTACTTCTTTTGGATAGTCCTGGCCAAAAAGAAATGTCTTCGCAAACACTCTATTGTTTTTTGCATTCCCCCATGAGCTGAAAGAACACTATCATGCGCTTGACTTATTTCTTCTTTGCGTAAGTTCTCTGGCACCCATAATCTCCAACCATATGCGTCTTGTGCATCATTTCCGGATGGATGCTCAGTTCTAATGTAAACATATTTATCAACAACTCGTAGATCAGGAAACTTCTCTTGATTTGCTGATATACGACTTTTTAAATCATTGTATTCCTCCTCCAGGAAGGCTGGTGATTCAAGGTCAATCTCGGGCGCAGTTAAATTCAAAGAATCTACTTGCTCTTCGCATACTCTAGATAACGCATCGGGAACTATATGGTCTTTTCCTTTCCTGTGTGAAATGGAAATTTTAAAAGCTTGAAGGCGGAAAATCCATCTTGCTAAGCGACCTGAGACATTTTGTTGGCGCATTAACCAAAGTAAGCTCGAGTGATCTGTGACGACTTCGAATTCCTGAAGCTCCAAATAGCAACGGAATTTCTCAATTGCCACGATCACTGCGAGACACTCACGCTCAGTGACACTATAATTTCTCTGACTTTGGCTCAATTTCTTAGACATGAACGCGATCGGTCTTACTTCAAGCGTTTCTGATAACTGCACGAGCACCGCACCGATACCATAATCGCTGGCGTCGCAATGTAAGAAAAATTTCTTGTTAAAATCCGGGTTTTGAAGCACCGGAGCAGACGTCAAAATTGTTTTTAATGAATCCATTGCTTCCTGAGCTTCTAGAGACCATTTAAAACATTTTTTTTGTGGAAAGAGACTCGGTTATCGAAAAAGTTAGTTCCGCAAAATTTTGGATAAATCTGCGGTACCATCCACAGACTCCCAAATATCCTCGAACTTGTTTTAAGTTCTTTGGAGTAGGCCATTTTAAAATGCATTCAACTTTTGGCGGATCTGTTGCTATTCCTCCGCTTCCTATAACGTAACCTAAATAGTTGATCTTAGTTACACAAAACTGACTTTTCGTGAGATTTAACGTCAGATTAGCTTTGCGAAACTGATCGGCAATACGAACAAGAACTGCTAAATGAGTGCGAAAATCCGAAGAAACAATACAAAGATCATCGAGATACCCAAATACACAGTGACGCAAATCTGCTGGAATTATTTCATCCGTTAACCTGCACATCGTTGACGGCGCATTACATAACCCCATTACATTACATAACATGCCGTTTCATGACTGTAAATTGAAACAACGGTCTACCAGGGACTGTAAAGGCTGTTAGTGGCTTTGACTCTTTAGACAACTCGATCTGCCAATAAGCATCCTTTAAATCCAATTTGGATATAATATTTGCTTTTGGAAGTCTCGCAAAAATGCCATCGATACTTTGTAACGGATAAGCATCCTTCTTTGTATTTTCATTTAATTTCCTTGCATCTAAACACATCCTTACTTTGTTTGGCTTAAGGACCATTCTCATAGGTGAACTCCAAGCACTTTGGGATGGTTCAATAACTCCTAAACTTAGCATTCTATCTATTTCCGTGTACATCAGCTTCTCCACTGCAGGACTAACAGGATAATAACGTTGTTTTACTGCTTTAGCTCCTCCCACGTCAATATGATGCTTAATAAGTGACGTTCGCCCAAGACCTTGTGTTTTAAAGTCGGGAAATAAGCTTTTAACTGCTTCTAATTGCTTTAACTCTAAATCAGACAAAGGATAATTATCAAAGTCTTTTTCTTATTTATTATTACTTATTTCCTTACAAATGGAACTTATAACTCCAGGGGCTAAATCAAAATTTCTCCAAAAATCTATACCTAATATAAGCCTTTGCGTAATCGACGGTATTATATATAATTCCATTGATTTTTCCAATTCTTTATACTTCATGTTAATTTTTAAAGTTCCAAGTACTTTATGACCTTTTCCATCGGAAGTTCTTACTTGAGAATTTATAGGTTTAAATTCTGAATAATTACTAAAATCTTCTTGCGCTTACACTGAGCCAATACAGCTAATATTTGCTCCTGTGTCTAGCAAACCTAATTATGAGAAATTCAAAAATGATACATTTGCATAACTTCTCATAACTTGTTTATTTTGAAATATTGTCGACACAACTAATTTAGTTTTATTCTTAATATTTCGAAAATATGTTCGCATTCGTTGAGTATTTCGCTTAATCCGAAATTTCTTCTCAGCAAATATTTTATTTCTTATTTCAAAATATTTTTGTAACCTATCATGATATGTCAAAAATTTAAGTGGACTATCATGTATTTCAACTTCATTTTCTATCGATGAGCGAGCTAATATTTTAGTAGGAACGTTTCTTACGGAACTAGCACTTTTATCCTCTACTTTTTCCAAATTAATTTGACTGTTTATTTCAGGGACATCGGGGTGGTTTTGTTGGATGCCCCCTTCTGACGGTTTTCCGACCTACGAATACAATTCTGGCATTGCGGTTTATATACGTTGGGAATGCCTCATCCGTGGCAAAACAATCGTCTTTCTGAAAGACAGTTTTCCCAGCAATGACCAACGTTTTCACAATTCCAGCACACGACTTTAGCAGGGTGTTTTTGCACAGCTGCAATTTCATCGCCTACCTCGACTGCATCATCTTCATCATGGCTCTCTTTTTCTACGCCATATACTCTAAACGATCCTGGATCTCTACCTTTTATTGGCACAGATCTAGATCTACCAACATCCTGAAGAAAATTCTCTCTTTTTTGGACTAGCCTGCGCAAATGCGAAATAGAGTAGATTTCTTCAAATAACAATCGGTCTTTGATATCGGTTAACAAATTTGCTTGCACTATTTCAATTAGTTCAGTTTCATCAATCTTAACAGACACTCTATCCATTAACTGACAAATAGCTTCAAAGTATGATTCAAACGATTCACCTGGTTTTTGTTTTCGGGCTCGAATTTGTTTGCTTAGCTCGTTGTTTGAACGGCTATCTCGATACTGCATACGAATGCATTTGCAAAAATCTTCCCAATTATAATTTTCAGATTGTTTGTGGTATCGCCAATACCAGTCTTTTGCTTTACCAGTCAACAAACTATGGATATTCGTATTAACTCCTTCAAAATCACTATCTAAGTTCTTCCGAGTTAAGGTTTTGACTCTGTATAAGAATTCTTCTACAGCCAATCCATTTGCTGTGCCATCAAAATGGATTCCCCACTTTTGAATAACGTCAGCAATTCTTCGAGGCTGAAAAGCCGATGAAGCAGATATATTAGCTGGGCTTGAATCTAGCGGCAATTCCGTTGGATAATGGTTTTGACTATGTGGTGCATTCAAATTTACAGACGACAACGCTCTGGCCACTGCTTGTTGAACGATTGAGTCAATTAGGGACATTACAAAGTCATTCTGTCGAGACACATTCGAGGATCTACCTCTGCCTCTACCTCTTCCTCTACCTTGACCTCTGCGATTAGGCCTTTCGACTTCTTCAACTGTAGCTCCATTCGTACTATGACTAACTTCTAACGATGGATGATTTGTACCACTGGGCATATCTCCTGAAACTACATCTCCTTCTAAATTCATATTTAATCCTCTTGCCACTGAACTTGTTACGACTTGCTTAGTCGGGGCTGCTGTTTGTGTTGGTTTTGGACGTAACGTTAATCTGGTTTCTATGCATATTCGATTAAACACATGTTTACAAGGGGTTATGGAACAAGTTTGCGTATTTGTCATAATCTCATTGCAGATTATACAAACATTTTCCTGGCTATTTCCAGGGGGATTTTGATTTTCAAAACTATGTTGTAATGGCATCATTAATAATTCTTTTCTAAGGACATCTTCGGGACAATAAAAAGCAAATGGGTCTTCTTGCTTACCTACATTTTTACCTTGAGGACTAGAAATAAAACAGGGTTATTGAAACTAAACACGGTTATCAGATAATACTTTTTTTTGCTTATTGAATGTCTTGAATTTTAGTTAGCGGACGGAATTACGCTTATGCATACTTTCCGTATTTCCTGCAAAACAGAAATCCAATCACAAATCCACAAATTATAAAACCTTTAACGAAACCATAAAAAAATGAAATTATCTATTTCTTTCAGCGTTGCAAGATTCAGGTTCTAGATTGAAACTTAAACATTCGGTCGACTATATTCAATTGCTCAAATACTCGAATTTCAGAACTAAATAACAAAATATGCCCGGCTTTAACTTCACAGACTCAAAAAAAAATATTCAAACTTCATAGGAAAAAAAAAGAAAAAATTCGACTGAGGTGATGTACTTGACCATGGGTTTTAGATCTTCTTTTGGGAATCAGGAGTACCCTTATACCAAAAACATTTCTCAAACAACCATTTTATGATGTTATGTCAACGTTGAATATATATTAGATTGAACTATCTCATTCTGTGGTCAATGCATCTAGCTTGAGCTAACAAATTTAAACGGAATAAACTATTATAATTTTTCAACACCTTATCGAATGTTTTTATTTAATATAACAAAAATCAAAAGATTTATGTCAATTCATATAGCAAATTCAACAACTTACAAAATGTTTAAACTATTCAGCAGCTTGTCCAGAACGTCGAACTTAAACAGGAACGTCGGTTACTTTTACCACTTCCACGACTTGAGCGCTGACAATGCTGTAACACGCAAAGATTCTGATACGATGATGGAATCAGTCTCCTCCAAGCCTGTCCCACGTTGGGCGCCAAAAATTCTGTAGCTGCCTGCCTGTCAGTTGGACGCCAAAAATTCTTTAGCATCCTACCTGTCAAACGTTCCAGAGCCCAATGCTCTGTAGCGAGTTGCAGGGGTAATTGTAGTGACATATCTAGATAAAAGGCTTTCAGCAAAAGGTGGAATTTTGCAACTACAATTGTGGGATTATTGAGCGAACAGCGACTGCGGGACCCTTTAAGACTAAGCTCTTTCGGTTTTGGGGGGGTTCTTTGCTGCTGCCAATATCCTTGACTACGAATCTTAATTATTATAGAGTCCCTACAGAAAACTAACATTTGCACGACCTGAGAGTACGCGCATAAAACTAAAAACAAATACAGGTCCAATTTCTACAAATCAAATGAGGTATGTCCATCAAGGAGTAATGTGGTTGTGGCTTCGATGTTAGTCGCCACCCTTTTTCTTAACCCACTTGACCATGGCCTCAACTGAGTTATCAGTTGAGGACCCTTACATTCCCCTCTTTACATTTTATGTCCCCATGGCTTCAGAAATCAAAACTTAGAACATCATTTTCAAATTAATAAATAATATATAATATCTGGGAGTCACAATAACTCAAAATATGCGCTTTGCCACTCATATTAACAACAAGCTAAAAGATGCCACTATTGCTCTGAATAGCACTTGGAGAAACTTTATGGTAAAGAAATATATAAAACCAAGCGCGAAGTACCAGCTCTTCGAAGCCACAGCAAGATCAATTATGTTATATGCATCGGAAGTATGGGGTTACTTGGAGTGTGAGGGTGCTGAGAAATTAATCCGAAATTTCATTAAAAAAATCTTTAAACTGCCGATTAACACACCTTCATACGCCATATATCTCGAGACGGGTCTTCAACAATATACCATATGACACTGAATCGACATTTTCAATATATGAATAAGATAATGAAGTTATCAGATCACAGACTACCAAAAGCAGTGGCACAACAATTGCTGGAAAACACAGCGCAATGCTTTGGAGAATGACAGCATATGTTTTGACGAAAGTGGTGCTATAGGCAACATAAAAGATCAAAGTGGATGGGTTAATGCACAGATAGCTGTTCTAGAAAATGTTTATGCAGCCCAACGGAGACGATTTGAAGACACGGCTCGAAGCCTTAGAGTCCTGAACTATGACATGTGCCAACAAAATTATTTTAGGGAAGAATACTCAATCGACACAATAAGATATATCTTGAGAGCAAGATGCGAACTGCTACCACTAGGATTTAAACCACATGTCAGAAATGAAGTTTGCTCACTGTGTAATATGAACGTGGTAGAAAATAATATTCACTTTCTTGGGAATGCCCACTTCTAGGAGAAATTGGACAGGCACATCTGGGAAGTTTCACAATCACTCCAAAAATGCTTTTGATTTGCTTAACGGCAATTGGTCATGGATCGGGCGGGAGCCTACTTATCCCCAGCACTTAAATACAGGCGTCGAATTATAGCAGGAAGACTTTTAAATAACTACAATTAGCTAAAAACTATTTTACTAAATATCTAAAAAACTAGTGTAAAAAAAAAAAACGAGAAGGCAAAGCTAACTTCGACTGTGCCGAAGTTTTAATACACTTGAAAAACTTTACTCCAACTAATTTAACTAGAAAAATATATATAGAATATAGATATCAGATATTTACAATTTTTAAATCATTGATAATAAAAATTTTACCATAAAAAAAAACTTTTCTTAGTAAAACACATTTTCCGACCGATCGGTCCTATGGCAGCTATATTCTATAGTCATCCGATTTTGATAAATTTTTTCAAAATTATGTGATAGCATATAAAACTAATATATACCAAGATTGGGGACGCTACGATAAGAAACAAAAAAGTTTTTCTCACTAGAAGTAGTTTTTTGACCGACCGTTCCTATGGCAGCTATATGATATAGTCATCCGATTTTGATAAATTTTTTCAGAATTGTGTGGAAACATATAAAACAAATATATACTACGATTCGAGACGCTACGATGGAAATCAAAAAAGTTTTTCTCACAAAGACTTATTTTTCGACCGATCGTTCCTATGGCAGCTATATGCTATAGTGATCCGAATTTGATACATTTTTTTGGAATTATGTGGAAGCATATAAAACTAACATACACCAAGATTGGTGACGCTACGATGGAAAACAAAAAAGTTTTTCTAACTAGAACTAGTTCTTAGACCGATCGTTCCTATGGCAGCTATATGATATAGTCATCCGATCCGGCCGGTTCCGACATATTAGTTGCGTGCAGTAAAAAGAAGACTCTGTGCAAAATTTCAGCTCGATAGCTTCAAAACTGAGGGACTAGTTCGCGTAGAAACAGACAGACAGACAGACGGACAGACAGACGGACAGACGGACAGACGGACGGACGGACAGACGGAAATGAACTCGGCTCGTCGTCCTGATCAATAATATATATAGTTTATGTGGTCGGAAATGAATATTTTACAAACTTCTGGGCAAAATTAATATACACTTTTCAAGTGTAAAAATATATATTAAAAAACAAAAAATTTATTTAAGAAAAAAAAAAAAAAAAAAAGCTCACGTTTAGCAAAGCTATTTTTGAAATATATATACTACTACTACTACTACTACTATTTTCAAAGTAATATAATTGACAAAATAATTGACACTTCTTATATCAAAATAAATCTTGAGAAAATTTAGAACAATAGTAAATAAAGATTTCGATAAGAGATTTCATAACTTCACAATTTCCTTTCATTTTGGGTGGATTCGATTAATTTGAATCTCAAAACTGTATTACTTAAATTCAAGGGAATACTTAATTACGAATATATTATACATTATTTAAGAAAGTTAAATATAGAACAATTAAGATCTAATTTTAAAGAATATTAAATTTGAAAGTTTGGCATTATTTTGTGTGTTGCCTATGTAGACTGCAAATCTTGTTTTCGTAACATTTGACAAGAATTCAAGAACCGGAATATTCGAAAGATTTTCATATGGAATTGATATAAATATATTTTTAAACTTGCGCAAAAACTAGACAATCTTCAAAGTAAAACAAGGGCTGATAATAATTCATTTTCCCATGATCAATATTTTGCACATACCAACACTCTCGAACTTGTGCAATTTAAGCAACATCCATAAATATATATAAATCGGCACTTACGTCAAGCATTTTGTCCCACGCAGAAAGATCTTTCCTTATGACGGCTGCTGCTGTTAAAAGATGATTAGATGGTGCTTAAATGAGCATTCGTTATGAGCACATGAATCAAAACTCCAACAAGATCAAGTCAACTGTAAAATTTACGTAAATTAGAACATGTTTCACTTTAAGACCATTGCCTACGACTATGAGCAAGAATATCCTTTTTGTTGAACAGATGTATGTCTAGTGGCTTCAGTATAGACAATTATTATTAGAATCGATCCGGGTATAAGGAACTTGTCCGTGCGCTCTATGCGATAGGAGCTATACAGATGAGATTTGTTCCAGTAGAATGCAGATAGCTTTCCTAGTAGGTAACTAGCGATGCTAAGCCCCAAAAAGTGTCTTTCTCCTCGTCTATGTATGTGTGTTTTGGCCAGCACATGTGTGGCCGACACACGACTGTCGCTTTGGGCTTTATGTGCGGATATGTGCTAGACAGGGAACACAAATATTCAGCACGGTTGAGGATTAAGCTACACCAATCCCTATAAGGATTATCACAATTTGTCTTTAATTTAGAATGAATTCCGAAATTGTTGTTCAAGCAAAATAAATGCATATGCACACACACACTAATATACAGTCTGGGTAGCTGCGTATAGACAGATGACTTCACTTTTGTCCAATCGGACACGTTGACGACCACGAGGAGAAAGAACGAATTTCTCTTCGGTAACCTCCAAGAACCCAGTTGAAGCAGAATCACGTTTTCTTTTCTTCTTTTCTTTAACAAGACAATTCAGAATAACTACCACAGCCAAAGAATAATGCTCGATGCGGATGCTGCCAACTCGATCGAAATGTTTAACGGCGGTCAAAAGCTTGCTGCTATGACAAAGCTCTGATCAGCTGGTAGCACCGTTTGAGAGCATTTAGGCATTCAAATGAAAACCGTTGAGTTTGAAATTTAAACATTTTGATTTTCAAATTTTATATGGAACCATTACAAACACCGATAATTCTGACGACTAGCAAAAGGAAGATTAGCGGGAATTAGATACGTATATCTTTCGCATGATATGTTCCGATCTCTTTACCTTGTAAATTCTCTAGCAAGTAGAATGCGTTACCGACTTTGCGTTTTATACGACACTTTGAAAATTGTGGACTGAGTTTTTTGTTATAGTTTTGGCTAAAATTGCTAAGAGTGAAATTTCTTTTAAATACCTCTTGTCCTTCTCTGTACGACACGGGTCTTGATCTTAAGTTGTACTGTTTGACATTGTGTTCATATGCCTGGCGACTGTGTGCTTGAATGTCTTTACGAAGCAAAAGAAGACTATCGGGTCGATCTAACGGTATGGACTCTTCCAGTAACTCTAACTCTTTTAATAGCCTGTAATCTGAACCATGTTTGATCATATTAAAACCAAATAAGGCTTTATATGGTGAACATCCAATCGACTGATGTAACGCTGATCTCAGAGCACATGAAATGTGGGTTAGAAATACATCCCAATCTCTCTGATCCTGCTTTATGTACGCACGCACAGCCGACAGTAAAGAGCGGTTAACTCTTTCAGCTGCGTTACTCTGCGGAGAGTATAATGCTGTAAAAATGTGTTTGATTTCAAACTTAGTCAAAAATGCTTCAAAATCTACTGCTCTGAATTGTGTGCCATTATCGCTTACGATGATCTCGGGGACTCCAAAATTATGAAATATACTCTTCTCTAAGAACTCTTGAATGACTTTCGACGTAAATTTTTTTAAAGGACAAAGCCAATGATAGCGACTGAAATGGTCTAATACTATTAACAGTCCAATATTGCCATTTTTACTACGAGGGTACGGTCCTAATATATCTATATATAGTTTCTGAAACGGCCTAAGTGAAATACTCTGATTCCCCATAGGTGGACGTAAAATCATGTTAGGCGCTTTTGTTTCTTTACAGGTATCACAAGTACGAATATAATCCCGTACTTCTTTGGATAGTCCTGGCCAAAAGAAATGTCTTCGCAAACACTCTATTGTTTTTTGCATTCCCCCATGAGCTGAAAGAACACTATCATGCGCTTGACTTATTACTTCTTTGCGTAAGTTCTCTGGCACCCATAATCTCCAACCATATGCGTCTTGTGCATCATTTCCGGATGGATGCTCAGTTCTAATGTAAACATATTTATCAACAACTCGTAGATCAGGAAACTTCTCTTGATTTGCTGATATACGACTTTTTAAATCATTGTATTCCTCCTCCAGGAAGGCTGGTGATTCAAGGTCAATCTCGGGCGCAGTTAAATTCAAAGAATCTACTTGCTCTTCGCATACTCTAGATAACGCATCGGGAACTATATGGTCTTTTCCTTTCCTGTGTGAAATGGAAATTTTAAAAGCTTGAAGGCGGAAAATCCATCTTGCTGAGACATTTTGTTGGCGCATTAACCAAAGTAAGCTCGAGTGATCTGTGACGACTTCAATTTCTGAAGCTCCAAATAGCAACGGAATTTCTCAATTGCCACGATCACTGCGAGACACTCACGCTCAGTGACACTATAATTTCTCTGACTTTGGCTCAATTTCTTAGACATGAACGCGATCGGTCTTACTTCAATAATAATTTCTGATAACTGCACGAGCACCGCACCGATACCATAATCGCTGGCGTCGCAATGTAGAAAAATTTCTTGTTAAAATCCGGGTTTTGAAGCACCGGAGCAGACGTCAAAATTGTTTTTAATGAATCCATTGCTTCCTGAGCTTCTAGAGACCATTTAAAACATTTTTTTGTGGAAAGAGACTCGGTTATCGAAAAAGTTAGTTCCGCAAAATTTTGGATAAATCTGCGGTACCATCCACAGACTCCCAAATATCCTCGAACTTGTTTTAAGTTCTTTGGAGTAGGCCATTTTAAAATGCATTCAACTTTTGGCGGATCTGTTGCTATTCCTCCGCTTCCTATAACGTAACCTAAATAGTTAATCTTAGTTACACAAAACTGACTTTTCGTGAGATTTAACGTCAGATTAGCTTTGCGAAACTGATCGGCAATACGAACAAGAACTGCTAAATGAGTGCGAAAATCCGAAGAAACAATACAAAGATCATCGAGATACCCAAATACACAGTGACGCAAATCTGCTGGAATTATTTCATCCATTAACCTGCACATCGTCGACGGCGCATTACATAACCCAAACGGCATGACTGTAAATTGAAACAACGGTCTACCAGGGACTGTAAAGGCTGTTAATGGCTTTGACTCTTCAGACAACTCGATCTGCCAATAAGCATCCTTTAAATCCAATTTGGATATAATATTTGCTTTTGGAAGTCTCGCAAAAATGCCATCGATACTTTGTAACGGATAAGCATCCTTCTTTGTATTTTCATTTAATTTCCTTGCATCTAAACACATCCTTACTTTGTTTGGCTTAAGGACCATTCTCATAGGTGAACTCCAAGCACTTTGGGATGGTTCAATAACTCCTAAACTTAGCATTCTATCTATTTCCGTGTACATCAGCTTCTCCACTGCAGGACTAACAGGATAATAACGTTGTTTTACTGCTTTAGCTCCTCCCACGTCAATATGATGCTTAATAAGTGACGTTCGCCCAAGACCTTGTGTTTTTAAAGTCGGGAAATAAGCTTTTAACTGCTTCTAATTGCTTTAACTCTAAATCAGACAAAGGATAATTATCAAAGTCTTTTTCTTATTTATTATTATTATTACTTATTTCCTTACAAATGGAACTTATAACTCCAGGGGCTAAATCAAAATTTCTCCAAAAATCTATACCTAATATAAGCCTTTGCGTAATCGACGGTATTATATATAATTCCATTGATTTTTCCAATTCTTTATACTTCATGTTAATTTTTAAAGTTCCAAGTACTTTATGACCTTTTCCATCGGAAGTTCTTACTTGAGAATTTATAGGTTTAAATTCTGAATAATTACTAAAATCTTCTTGCGCTTACACTGAGCCAATACAGCTAATATTTGCTCCTGTGTCTAGCAAACCTAATTCTGAGAAATTCAAAAATGATACATTTGCATAACTTCTCATAACTTGTTTATTTTGAAATATTGTCGACACAACTAATTTAGTTTTATTCTTAATATTTCGAAAATATGTTCGCATTCGTTGAGTATTTCGCTTAATCCGAAATTTCTTCTCAGCAAATATTTTATTTCTTATTTCTAAATATTTTTGTAACCTATCATGATATGTCAAAAATTTAAGTGGACTATCATGTATTTCAACTTCATTTTCTATCGATGAGCGAGCTAATATTTTAGTAGGAACGTTTCTTACAGAACTAGCACTTTCATCCTCTACTTTTTCCAAATTAATTCGACTGTTTATTTCAGGGACATCGGGGTGGTTTTGTTGGATGCCCCCTTCTGACGGTTTTCCGACCTACGAATACAATTCTGGCATTGCGGTTTATATACGTTGGGAATGCCTCATCCGTGGCAAAACAATCGTCTTTCTGAAAGACAGTTTTCCCAGCAATGACCAACGTTTTCACAATTCCAGCACACGACTTTAGCAGGGTGTTTTTGCACAGCTGCAATTTCATCGCCTACCTCGACTGCATCATCTTCATCATGGCTCTCTTTTTCTACGCCATATACTCTAAACGATCCTGGATCTCTACCTTTTATTGGCACAGAGCTAGATCTACCAACATCCTGAAGAAAATTCTCTCTTTTTTGGACTAGCCTGCGCAAATGCGAAATAGAGTAGATTTCTTCAAATAACAATCGGTCTTTGATATCGGTTAACAAATTTGCTTGCACTATTTCAATTAGTTCAGTTTCATCAATCTTAACAGACACTCTATCCATTAACTGACAAATAGCTTCAAAGTATGATTCAAACGATTCACCTGGTTTTTGTTTTCGGGCTCGAATTTGTTTGCGTAGCTCGTTGTTTGAACGGCTATCTCGATACTGCATACGAATGCATTTGCAAAAATCTTCCCAATTATAATTTTCAGATTGTTTGTGGTATCGCCAATACCAGTCTTTTGCTTTACCAGTCAACAAACTATGGATATTCGTATTAACTCCTTCAAAATCACTATCTAAGTTCTTCCGAGTTAAGGTTTTGACTCTGTATAAGAATTCTTCTACAGCCAATCCATTTGCTGTGCCATCAAAATGGATTCCCCACTTTTGAATAACGTCAGCAATTCTTCGAGGCTGAAAAGCCGATGAAGCAGATATATTAGCTGGGCTTGACTCTAGCGGCAATTCCGTTGGATAATGGTTTTGACTATGTGGTGCGTTCAAATTTATAGACGACAACGCTCTGGCCACTGCTTGTTGAACGATTGAGTCAATTTGGGACATTACAAAGTCATTCTGTCGAGACACATTCGAGGATCTACCTCTGCCTCTACCTCTTCCTCTACCTTGACCTCTGCGATTAGGCATTTCGACTTCTTCAACTGTAGCTCCATTCGTACTATGACTAACTTCTAACAATGGATGATTTGTACCACTGGGCATATCTCCTGAAACTACATCTCCTTCTAAATTCATATTTAATCCTCTTGCCACTGAACTTGTTACGACTTGCTTAGTCGGGGCTGCTGTTTGTGTTGGTTTTGGAGAACAATTTCCAACCACCAATCTTAAATCTTTTTCCAGCACAGCAGTACTACAGACCGGACAATTATCTTGTAACGTTAATCTGGTTTCTATGCATATTCGATGAAACACATGTTTACAATGTAAGGCCGCTTGTAGTTAGTATGTAGATACTTTATGCAAAGAAATAACAGAGGTATGTTAGATACACACACACATCAATGTAAAGTAACGCGCTCTGAGCGGCATTAGGCTTACAGCGGAGAGAACTTTTATATGTGTGCAAAGCACCAGTATGCATGGCATTAAAGACGTCCGTATGAGTGAGCGATCAGGATGCGTGTGTGGGAGCACGTTCGGATGCTGATTGGGGGTGGGATGCAATTACCGTTGTTGCCAAGGCAATGCGCCCACAAGGGGGAAAAGGAAAGTCAGATTGTAGGACAGACAGGTTTCCCCGCTACTTAGAATGGCGAAATGGAGGAATTTGGAGCGCTGGCGTCACCGAGGTTTCTTTGACCGAGGAGTTGGCCTCGAAAATCAATCACCAAAAGTTCCGACTAGTATACAACTGTTTGTGTGCAAATCTTCGGCAAATCAAAATTATATTTTTTGTGAAAAAAACAAACAAAAAAATACAGATAAACTCAAAGTATTGCTAAATTTGGGCAATTTAAAGTTTTTGTCACTGTGTGGTGCGGCTCAAACAGCCATCAGGTTTTGTGCAGACGCCAGATCCAGCAAGGTAAGTTTAATCAAAAGGTCATATTTGATCACTTGCTGGATGGAAAAAAAAAGAAAGAATTGCAAGGCTCATGGGGTAAATTTTCTTTGCTTTGCAGGAGGATATGGCGTCAATTGACGATTCGTTTTTTTGGCGGCCAAAGTTGAAGTACAAGGGGCTAAGCGCATTCGAGCAAGAAGCAGAAAAAAATCAACAACAAATCATCGGCTTAAACCTGCCAGAGGAAACTAGGCTCAGTTAAAGAGCAAACCCTCTCTCTTGCCGAACAATTTTATTTCCCTTGCCACAATGCGCAAAGCTTGAGAAGTGTCGAAAAGAAATAACTCATTTAGTCAGTTATTTTTGATGAGTCTGCAGTGTCAGTCAAGCGCGGATTAAACGACGCGGCAACTTGTGAAAAGAAAAAAAGAAATGTTCTAAGTTCCCGAAAAAAAAAAGTTAATTGTCATTTAAATAATTTGTCCAAATTGAGTAATTGAATTTTCTTATTTATGTGTGTGCGTGTAAGACTCTGCCTGTTGGAGCTAAGTGGCCTGTAAAAAGGCAAAACAAACAGCAAATCAAAGAGTTGCTCAGCAGTGCAGCCAGAGCTTACGTATCATTTCGTATTTTTTTTTGTTTGAGTGTCATGAAAACAAGCGGCATTGAGGCAATATATATTTGTTAACCTTTAGTTCAACAGGTATCTACGTTGGAAGCGCTTTCACCGTCGGAGAAATTCATGTAAGTTTGAACACCCCCTTTGATAATGTCCATTTAGGACTTACATATATTTTGCCAACGCTCATAAAGCACAAAAAAAATGACTACATAAATGCTATAAAACAAACATCAAAAAGAAACCTCAAACAAAAACAAATTTGGCATAGAAATCAGACAAAACCAAGAAAAGCAACTGTTGTCTTGTCTAGACTCGAGGAATCCCCTCCCGCGCCTTAGCCTGCAGACAAGAGCGTAGTGCTAATGCGTCTGTGCGCCTGCGCTTAACAGCTGTGCGGCTGCATTGGTTTGCCTTTTGTTATTACATTCGTTTGGGTTCAGGCACTTGAGCAAAATTACACCCATACTCTTACCATATGATAGGTTTTGTAGGTTGATCGATGCTTGTAATAGTTTACTTTAAATTTTAATTGTCGCTCTTAAAGACTAAATATAAGCAATAAATTTATATCTCTTTTTTTTTTTATTTATGCTCGATCAACACTTAAATTTGTCAGCTTTTATAATTAGTAAATAAAATTTATAATGTATTTTAACTAATTTGTTTTTGTTGAACTTGTGCTGACTAAACCCCTGTGAAAGATGTGTAAGGGATAATTCACAGATTTTCTCAGGTGTTCAAGGTAGGGTGGGCTAAAACAACCACGACAACATCAGGGGCAGTCACCATGATTTTTTTAAAGTAGGTTTGGTATGTTTGTGTTTGACTATTTGTTTTCTTCCGGTTAGTTTTTTTTTGTCGCATGCACGCTCACTTTAATATAGAAGAGTAATATAACTAGGGCATTGCTTTTAAGGCGGCAAAGATTTCCACCCCCAAGCCGACGAGACATAGCCGGATTCTAAAGCGTGCCTGTTGTCTTAAAAGCCCATGAAAACCAGCCCGTGCGTAATTCGTTACAGTTATAATTATATTATTTCTTCTTATTTGGCGCCCAACTAAGTGGCCTTATTTTGGTTGCAAAGCTTATGCTTCACACTAGAATGAGACTCACAGATAAATATTATCAAACAATTTCTATGTTTCCTTCTGTTCTTCTTTCATTTCCTCAACCCAGTTCGCAATTAGTAGATTGATTGGACTGCAGTATGAATAATTTGCGAATTGTCATCTGACCACAACCTACAGTTGAGAACATGGATTGTCTGGCCTGTTAAATTGATTAGCGTTCAAACATTTGGATTGCAAATAAAACAAACTCAGGTTTTACTATTTGTCCATGGGTGATGCTTGTCATTTACATAGGTTCTTTAAGAAAATTAGCTTTTGACATTAATAGTTGTTGGATTTCAGGGAATAGTTTACGAACTGCCTATAACCACTGCTAAAAAAAAAAAAAAAAAAAAAGCAAAAGAGATTCTTCTGATGGTAGGCAAACAATGATAAAAGTTGGAAATTCACATCAAACGGTTTTCGAACTTCTGATTGACCACAACATATCTTGCTAGCTTGACAACTCGTGTCCTGGCAACGCAAAGGATGGATTGTTGTTGCATCGGTTGATGTTACAAAACATTCAGGCGCAAAGCAGAATGCTGAGAGTTCTTTCTTTATTCTTTTCTAACATACACAAACAAAAATTAAAATATTCGTGGAGATTCTTTCGCAGGGAGCAAAGTCATGCATTGAGTTCAACATATTATGCTATTTTTGTCCTTATTTGGCTATCAAGATATTTTTTGTTTAATTATCGTTCAATCATATTTTTATTTCTTTATCAAAATTTATTTCCTTTTTAGAAATTAGACAATTGTAGTTTTAGATTTCAATATTACTTTAAGTGGATTAAAAAAAAAAAAAAAAAAACAATTTTTGGCATCATGGGGATTGATCATTCAGACGAGGATAGTGAGAGGCCAGCTACTGGCAAGATCATATGCACAATTTGCAAATTTGAAGTTAGAGTCACAGACACCAAATACACAACTTCTTGTGGGCATGAATTTCACACATTGTGTATCAAACCGCATTTCATGGAAAAAACCACGTGTCCATCCTGTAAAGTCAAGTGTATCGCCAACACGATTTCCTCATCGGGGGCTGCAAATGCTAGCACGCGAGCGCAAAGTCGAAACGGTCAGGGAAATGAGTCAATCTTAGGTGGGGTTGGAAGCGAGGAGCGGCCAGGCACATCAAAACAAGCTCAGCCAAATCAAACCAACAATATTACGGCAGAACTCTTGCAAACCATGCAAAACAATCTACTAGCAGCTCTGACGGATCAGATGAACCGATTAATTGAGACCAATGTTCAAGTTTGCCTCCAGCGTATGAATTTGAATGGCAATGGTCAGGCAGAATCTCGCGATAGGCCAGGTGTACAAGAGAACGTAGAGGAATTGGTAAACCTCGCAAGAGCGAATCCGCAATCGGGTTCGAACAGGTCATCTGTGGACAGAAATGAAGGTAGCACCACATCAGACTTGCTTCAAAGACCTGACAAAGTGGGTCACATAATGAGCAGTTGGAAAATAAAGTTTTCAGGCACTGGATTATCAGTAGATAATTTCATTTATCGCGTGGAAGCTTTGACCCACCAAACGCTAGAAAGCAATTTTGAAGTGATGTGCCGGAATGCCAGCGCATTATTCGAGGGAAAGGCCAATGAATTTTTTTTGGCGACACCACAAAACTGTCCGACATATCAAGTGGGGTCCTTAGTGCGCTGCCTTAAAAAAACAATTTAGGGATGAGAGAGACGATGGCGACATTGAAGAACTCATCAGGCAGCGAAAGCACGATGTTCATGAATCGTTTGATAGTTTTTACGATGGGATCAGCGTTTTGCTAGACAAAATGGACTCTCCCATCGCAAACAACAAGCTTGTGCGCATATTAAAGAATAATTTACGTCCTGAAATACGCCATGAGATTCTAAACGTGGACATTTCATCAGTTTCACAACTGCGTCAAGTATGCAGAAAGAGGGAATCGTTCCTGGAGGATGTCAAACGCACTCATGGCTATGCTAAGAAAGTTCCTTTTAAGCGAGATGTTGCAGAAATAGAACAGGATAACTTAGGCAAGGAGGAGGAGGACTTAGAAAGTGAAGATGAATGTGACGTAGAGGCACTCGCATTGACCTGCTGGAATTGCCACAGGGAAGGCCACAGGTATCAAGATTGCTTGGCTGATCGCAGAGTATTCTGTTATGGGTGTGGGATACCCAACACTTATAAGCCTAGCTGTGCCAAATGTGCAGCAAAAAACGCCAGGGGAGCACGCTGAAGCCACCACGCAAACCGAAGGCCCCGCGTGCTCATCAAGATCCCCCGATCGCCTAGGCCTTGTTCAGAATAATGGCGAAAATAACTCAGACTTAACTAATCATAACCCGGAAATGTCACATAGCAAAGAGAACTTTTACACAGTCGTTTAGAACAATTGGCAAAATGTGAGAATAATACAATTTTGCACAAGCCAAGTGGGCAGAGGCGTAAGTCTCGCAGTGCAAACCGCCTTAGAGCATTTTGGAAGGAAAGGAAAAAGATACGAGGGCATGTTAGAGATATATATGCTTTAGATAGCATCAAGCAGGATCCACGTCCTTTTTGTTGCTGTTTATCTGCTCGATCGGCTGGTGTATGGACTTCTTGACTCAGGGGCAGCAGTAAGTTGCATTGGGGGGAAACTTGGCCAAAGAATTTTTACAGGAAGGAAGAAATTACAAGAAAATATCAGCAAAAATCAGTACGGCTGATGGAAAAAATCAAGAGTTGGTCGGCAAAGTGCAAGTTAAAGCAACTTATGCTCAAAGGACTGAGGACATAAACATATATGTAGTGCCATCACTTAAACTAGATTTGTACTTAGGGATAGATTTTTGGAAAAAATTCGATCTTTTGCCCGTATTGGCAAACGTGTCAGAACTGGATCTCAAATTTATAGAGCACGATCTAACAAACGCTCAAAAAATGAGACTCGGAAATGTGGTCAACTTGTTCCCATCATTTGCGCATCAAGGATTGGGAAAAACAAATTTAATAACGCACACCATAGACGTAGGCAAGGCAAAAGCTATTAAGCAAAGGCATTATCCGGTATCTCCGGCAATGGAGAAGTTGATATACGCCGAAATAGATCGCATGTTAGAGCTAGGCGTAATCGAAGAGTCCGAAAGTGCTTGGTCGTCGCCTGTTGTGATCGTCCAAAAGCCGGGAAAATTCAGATTGTGTTTAGACAGCAGAAAAGTTAATGAGTCAACCGAAAAGGATGCCTATCCACTCCCACAAATAAGCGGCATACTCAGCAGACTGCCAAAGGCCGAATTTATTACAAGCCTTGACCTAAAGGATGCCTACTGGCAAGTGCCTTTAGAGATGTCGTCTAGGGACAAAACAGCATTTACGGTTCCAGGCAGGTCTCTTTACCACTTTAAAGTGATGCCCTTTGGGCTCTGCAATGCTACACAAACCATGTCCAGATTAATGGATAAAGTAATTCCTCCTCAGCTACGCAATGAAGTATTTGTTTACTTAGACGATCTGCTCATCGTATCAAGCGATTTTGAACGTCACTTGGAGGTACTCAGGGAGGTAGCGTTAGAAATCAAGAGAGCAGGGTTAACCATAAATATAGAAAAAAGCAAATTTTGTTCGAGAAGGGTAAAATATCTTGGGCACATAGTAGAAGATGGCGGAATTCGAATGGACCCTGAAAAGATATCTGCTATTACTGACTTTCCGATTCCTAGAACACTTAAAGCGTTAAGGAGCTTTTGGGACTGTGTGGTTGGTATCGAAAATTCATATCCAATTTTGCATCCATCACATCTCCGTTAACTGATCTTCTTACGCCCAAGCGGAAGTTTGCGTTTACACCAGCAGCGCATAAAGCCTTTCAAGAGCTGAAAACGAAGTTGAGTGAAGCTCCTGTCCTAAAAAGTGCAGATTTTACGAAGCCATTTTTCATACATTGTGATGCCAGCAAGACAGGCGTTGGCAGAGTATTGGTGCAGCTTCGGAGGAATGGGATGAATGTCCAATCGCATTTGTATCTAAAAAACTTAATAGGGCTCAGCAAAATTATTCCGTTACAGAACAAGAATGCTTGGCAGCTATAGTTTGCCTTAAAAATTTTAGAGCTTATGTGGAGGGGCATGACTTTACTATCATCACAGATCATGCTTCGCTTAAGTGGCTTATGTCCCAATCGGATCTAAGTTCCCGATTAGCGAGATGGGCGTTAAAATTGCAAGGTTATTCCTTCAAGATAGAGCATCGGAGAGGAAAGCTTAATGTAGTGCCAGACGTTCTTTCAAGAGTGCATGAAGAGGAAGTAGCTGCTATAGATTTTCGAGATGGGCTCATAGTCGACATGAAATCTGAGCACTTTAAGTCCGCCGAGTACATTGATTTGGTACAGCGAATTAAAGCCATGGGCAATAAACTCCCTGATCTGAAAATCAGTGATGGGTTGGTATATAGGCGTGCTGAACATGCGGTTGGGGAACCCGTCCATGACAGCTACACGTGGAAGCTGTGGCTCCTGAAAATTCCAATAAGTATTTTTATTGGATTATAAATGATTACTAATTAAGACCGCGGTAGTAAAGAGCTTTAGCCAGCTGGTGCCAAATGAGAAGATAAGCGCGACTCCTTTCTTCAATTCATTTATTCGACTGACCGCTTAAGCAGACAAAACCTTCGCTTATGTTTATGACAATGTTGCCTAGCTATGTTGATAAGCGCATAGCAACATAGAGATATTCTACTGAGAGCATTTCAATTTGACATTACATGTATTTGACATTTCTAGCTTCCTAGTTAACTCCATTGAACATCTTATAAAACTTAAACTATCTATATAACTATAAAACTATCTTAACGTAAGTGTTTCAACATGCCGGCCCCGTTAAAGGCCCGTGGCCTTTTAACCAACTGGTAGTAGGGCAAGCTTGTGTATGGGGCGTTTCAGGATCGAGTTTGATGTGCGTACTTCGGCCACACGAACTTTGTCCTCTCCTGTGATAACGCGCGTCACGCGTCCTGTGAGCCATCGTTGAGGTGGTAGATTGTCCTCGTGTATGAGCACGAGGGAACCGATCACCAGATTGGGCGATTGAGTTGCCCATTGATTCCGTTGCTGCAGGTCGAGTAGGTAATCCTTCGACCAGCTGCGCCAGAACTGCTGCCTGAGCACTGACAGCTGCCGCCACTGCTTCAAAAACCCGAAGTTGCCCTTGCTGGTTACTCCGTCTGGCTCGGATTCGTGCGGCAGCGAACGAAGAGGTCTGCCAATCAGCAGATGTCCCGGTGTTAATGCCTCGCCATCGTTGGGATCGTTGCTGAGCGCCGTTATGGGTCGAGAGTTGAGCAGCGCTTCAATGTCCACCAGATGCGTATTGAGCTCCTCCTGCGTTAGGTTCGCACTGCCTACGCCTCTCAGTAGCCGCTGCTTGGCGGACTTCACCGCCGCCTCCCATAGCCCTCCGAAATGAGGGGCTCTCGGTGGGATAAACACCCACTCTGTTCCCTTCTCTGCGGCGTACTCCACGAGCCCTTGCTGTTGCGCTGCGAAAGCTGAATGCAGATCCTTCAACACGCTGCTCGCTCCTGTGAAAGTTCGTTGCGTTGTCGCTGTAAATTCGCTCTGGAGCGCCTCGTCTGCCCGTGAACCTTTTAAAACAATTTAAAAAACAATCAGTGGACAAATTTCCAATAGGTTCAATGTGAACAGCCTTTGAAGTGAAGCAGACAAAAATAGCTACATATGTTTTGACAGGGAGGCCTGCCGCGGATTTTTACAACTGACATGAACTGGTCCGAAAAGATCCACTCACACACAGAAAATGCCATTCCTGGTCGCACTCTATCTTGTGGTAAATTGCCCATTATTTGGTCTAATTGCTTCGGCTTATAGCGAAAGCAGTGCACGCACTCCTTACTATCCTTTTACATGCTTCACGAGCATTGATCAGCAATATATCCTCTCGCAAGAGAGACATCAGCACTTTCGCACCAGCATGATGATTTTTTAAATGTAAGTTGCGAATAAGAAGCTGCGATAAATGTGTATTCCGAGGCAGTAACATTGGAAACTTAGTCTCATAAGGTAGTTGCGCATTTAGTAGCCTACCACCCACTCTCAAAATTTTAAGTTTCACACTCCCATGTTGAAACTCATGCAGAAATGGATTCAACTTCTGCAAATTTGGGCTGAGCTGTTTGATTTGGATAAGTCAGCTATTTCAAGTCGCAATTCAACGGATTGCACATCTTCAACTAATTTGAGAAAAGCAAGCCTTAGCTCAGATGCTGATAAAAGGATGGAACTATTGCCCTTTGTTCTGTACATGAAGCGGTTTACATAAGCCATAATTCGTACGAGTTTTGTAAGTACGGAAACTTTGGTAATCAACTGGATTACTGGGTGTGGCTCTGGAACAGTGACAGTGTGTACTGTAACATTTTTCCTGTTTTCAGATATCATGAGAACCGGTGAGACCTCAACTTTTTGACGTTGAGGCCACTCGTCCTCAGATTTTATCAAAAACTCTGGCCCATTGAACCAAAAAGAACTCACCAACTCGTCTATGTCCGTGC
Organism: Lordiphosa mommai; assembly: GCA_018904225.1. NCBI lineage: Eukaryota > Metazoa > Arthropoda > Insecta > Diptera > Drosophilidae > Lordiphosa > Lordiphosa mommai. The sequence goes on along the minus strand of JAEIFT010000366.1, from coordinate 6,261 downwards.
CTCGTGAAAGAAGGTCAGCGGGATTGTGCTCTGAAGGCACATGTCGCCACGTAGCGTCAGCGGACAACTCTTGCAATTCTGAAACTCTGTTTTGCAACGAATACTGCTAGAGTCGATGGGTCTCTTTTCAGCCAGTACAAAACGACCTGAGAGTCTGACAAAAATGTGACTCTTCTAATGCACAACTTTTCAACCATGGGTGCTACTTGCTCCCAGAGTTTAGCCAATAAATGAGCAGCGCAGAGCTCAAGGCGTGGAATTGACTTGGTCTTTAGCGGAGCTACTCTAGATTTCGCCGTCAATAATCTACTTTCAATTTGACTCCCAGTGCGAACTAGGACATAAATGCAACAGCCATATGCGTGACTCGATGCATCGGAAAAACCGTGGATTTCAATATTTTGGTGGTTGGCAAGACACACCCCTCGAGGAATAGAAATTTTAGACAGATTTCGCAGGTTTGCTTTGAACTTTTCCCAATCCGTATAAAGGTGCATTGGAATGGACTCATCCCAATCAAGCTTTTGTTGCCATAAGATTTGCAGCAGCATTTTGGCTTTCGTAATAATAGGGCAAAGCAAGCCTAAAGGATCAAAGAGCCTAGCTGCTACTGACAAAATATTACGCTTAGTGAGAACTATGGACTCAAATGTGTCCTTTAGACGATAATGGATTGCGTCATCTCTAGGTGACCACAGCATCCCCAATTCCTTGACAGAATCCCCGATATTTAGCTGTAGATCTTTTTCGCTGCTACTATGTTCAAATAAGTTTGGATGATTTATTGCCCATTTTGCTAGTTTGAATCCTCCCAGCTCTAACACTTCAGTAACCTCCTTACATATGATTCGCAGTTCGGAAAGTGAATCGGCGCCGCTCCTATTGGATGTGACTCGCTATACAGTTTGGCCAACGCTGAATCACATCGAACTGCCAGAAATGGGGCAGAAGCAGTGCCATATGTCACGGTGTTTAAACAGTACGCTGTAATATCTTGCGAAGCATTTTCGCGCCAAAGCACCAATTGAAATTTTCGATCAGCTTCAGCCACATTTACCTGCCTATACATTTTAGAGATATCAGCTGTTATTACATACCGATGCAAGCGAAACTGAATCAGGGTGGAATAAAGCTCCCTCTGAATAGTAGCACCAACCATAAGTGTTTCATTTAATGAAACTGACGTTGAAGTCTTACTCGATGCGTCAAATACTACACGCAACTGAGTTGTGGTACTTTCAGGCCTCAGGACACACTGATGTGGAATATAATAGTGTGGACCTGGTGGAGACGAAATAAGTGCTGTCATGTGACCCAAGTCACGATATTCTCGCATGAAATCGATATACATGTCGTAAAGATGTTTATCCTTTTGTAATCTGCGCTCCAGCGATTGAAACCTTCTTTTTGCAGTTTCATACGACTGACCAAGCACAGATGGATCGATTTTAAAAGGCAACTTTACTTCAAACCGTCCAGAAGGCAGTCTTACAACGTTGTTTTGGTAATGTTGCTCACAGGCTACTTGTTCAGCCGTGTAAAACGCGGCCGTCGATTTGGTTGGAACTCTAGTTCCCAAAATCTTTCAACCAACATATCGAGAGAACATTCTTTATTGAGCAGTGTGAGGTTGCAAGCTGCTATTTTGCTAGACTCAGCCTGAGAACATTTTCCAGAGACCACCCAACCAAACAACGTTTTTGTATAGCTGGTAGTTCAGACTCAGTTTTATTTGGCCAACGCACAACAGCTCGAAAAATATTTCAGCTCTAATAAAATATCGACCTTGGCTGGTCTATGAAAATCAGGATCTGCCAATTCAATGTTTGATGGAATGTTCCACTTCTGAGAACTAATTTTATGGCCAGGTTGATACGAAGATATGGATCCAAGAATCCAAAAATCAGCGTCGAAATTATGAGAATTGATCCGAGAGATTGAACTGTTGTGTGTACTTTGTGCTTAATTGGTGTGCTACTTTTTCCCAACAGTTACTATATTTTAGAGCACTGTGCTCACGACGAAGGCGCAGTCGTTGCGCTAAGTTCTCAGACATAAAGTTTACCTGAAACCTGAGTCAAGAAGTGCTCTAGCGGGTTGAAACTGACCAGTTCGGTCTCTTATTTTAATCAGTGCAGTAGCGAGAGCACTGATCAGTGCCATGTACATGACTGGCAAAGGCCTCTGATGTGGACGGCGCCACAGCAGGAGAAGGAGCAATTTGAACATCATATCGATGTAAAACTGTATGATGAGACCTTGAGCATACCCGGCACTTAGAAGTTTTACATTTTGTAACTGTATGGCCTGTTTTCAAACAGTTTATACAAAGTTTATGAGCCTTAACAAAATCAAACCGTTGAGCAAAGGACATAGCAGTAAAAGTCTGGCAGTTTCCAATATAATGATCAGCTGAACTGCAATATAAGCACTTATGCTCAGGCTTCCGATTGCCTTCTGCATGAAAATGACGATTTGTAGTTGACCTTACTTGAGTCATTTTTGACCTTAAATTTGCTCTTTGTAGATTCCTCAGCTGCCAAATATTGATATCGCCTATTAAGTTGCGTAGCACATTCGGACCTCAGAGGAAGCTTGTTGTAATCGAGCTGCTCTTCAAACCTGGCTTCGTAATATGATCCACCTTTGACAACATTATATGGATGAGCATAGCATTTGCAATGTCTGTGTCATTTCCGACGGACAAAAGTGAGGCATATAGAGCTTACACAGTGTCAATTATACCCCTTAAGCCGGAGCTTGATGGCTTTTGCATGCTAGGCATATCAAAAAGCTGTGAAATTGTGTCTAAAAACATAAGACATATACGGACTCAAGCGTGGTCAGAGCCTTGGCATAATTGCAGTCCGTAATGGGAAAAGCCTTAACTGTGCCTAATGCCTCATCAGTTAGACATGAAACCAAGTGGCTAAATTTTTCGACATCCGTAAGCGACGGGTCGTTGTGAACCAGACTTTTAAAAAGGCTTATAAAATTCTTAAATTCAGCATGTTTACCCCCCAAATCTTGGTAGCCGCATCTTTGGCAAATGAGAATTATGCTGATTGGAAAACTCATAGATGCATTGTGCATAAATCGCGAATCGTCTTCCTTTGGGCTGATAAAAACAATGCCTTTGTGCTCACAGAAATGTCTTCCAATAACGCGACTTCCATTACCAGGTTTAAGTTGTCTATCTCCCCTTGAAGTAGCATAGCTTTTATCAATATACCCATTAAGAAGTTGCAAGCGACACTCTAATTCAACTTTATTAAATGAAATGGTTTTATCTATGAATGCAGTTTTCATTCGCTGAATATCAGACATCACCTGATCCAATTTTTGCACATATAGTGCCAGCTTACTATTACCTTTAATGGCTGGTTCCATAGCTACTTAGTACAACGGCACAAATAAGTTCTTGTATTTTTATTTTCAATTTAAGAGTTACCTTTGCAAAACAAGCCGTGTTAGCAATTCTAACTAAGAACTCAACTTGTTAAAAAGTAGATAATATATATTATATCTACGTAAGAATGTAAAATATTGTGTTAACGACTTCTACGCGAAATGTATACAATGACAATATGTGTTTGCCAAATGTTAGCTAAGCTAAGCCGCTGCAGATGCTTCGAAATGGCTTAAGCTTATACAGCCAGACGACACAAATGTATAAGACGATGCTTCAATATAAACGCCTCTCCCCCGGATCCAACAAACGACGAAGGCGGTACTTGTTGGTTTGTCACGAACTCCGCTTAGCGATCGGGCTTTCTATGCTATGCAACCGACAAAGTGCTCTGCTGGGGAAGCTCGGCCTGCTTAGCAACAGCGGAGTAGAACAGAAACTGGAGTTAAGCGACTGCCGTTTACAGTATTGGCTTCATCTATATAATTCTTCTTTTTTCTATTTATGTATATAAGAACCGTTTAAGCAGGAATGGTACGGTTCACTTCAAAAGAACGTTCACTTTGAGATTTACATATATACTGTTACCAATGCAAATACATACATATGTATATGTGTATGTATAATAGAGACGAGTCGATTTGTATGGGGCAAAAAAAAAAATGAAATAGGCGTATAGCAGAATCGCAATCTATGGACAATTCTAAGAACATTTGCCCAAGAAACCATAGGTCTAAAATAAAAACTTAGCCGCCGCATTTCAACCTTTAGGTTTATAAATAACACAGGCCAAAAAAATGACCAACATTGTGTTGTCCAGCCTGCTGGTATATAAATATGATAAAGTTATCTGCCCAGATTCCAAAACTGCCTTCGGTTTAGCTCCATCGGTTGTTGGTCGCAAGATTTGGCGGAACAAAAAATTTAATGCTCTTTTTCTTAATATTGGCCCTACTGGGCATTAATTTCTGAACTTGTGAGTCTATACGACAGATTACATATCAATGGAAAATAATTATAGCCAAAGAGTCAGAATTGGACTTTAAAGTCGGACAATTCACGATTTATAGTAATATTTTAAAACAAATAATTTACTTTAGGCCAGTATGGTTGTTTGATTTGTATTTTAACATCCTTACCATATGGCCAAATTTGTTATCTAATTATGTAAATTTTGTTGCATTTATATGAGCTCATTTGGCCAAGTTTTGGCCAGTTTAAGCTAAATAAAATTTTTAAAATTTATGGGAGGGACAACTAGATTTATACACAAATTTTTTATAGGAAATATAAAAAGGCTACTTGATTTCCATTAGTTATTTAGGTCTGGTTTAGTTTTATCTAAATTCTATTTTGAACCAAGTAGCCTTTTAACAGTTCCTATACAAATTTTGTGTATTAATCTCGTTATCCTCCCATAAATTTTAATATTTGCTTTGGGCTTAAACAGGCCAAAAACTTGTTGCAAATAAGCTGATTTAAATGCAAAAAAATTTACATAATTAGAGAAAAAGTTCGGCCATATGCTTAAGGATGTTTAAATACAAATCAAACAACCATAACCTAAAGTAAATGTTAAACTTACGTTAAGATAGTTTTATAGTTATATAGATAGTTTAAGTTTTATAAGATGTTCAATGGAGTTAAGTAGGAAGCTAGAAATGTCAAATACATGTAATGTCAAATTGAAATGCTCTCAGTAGAATATCTCTATGTTGCTATGCGCTTATCAACATGGCTAGGCAACATTGTCGTAAACATAAGCGAAGGTTTGGCTGCTTAAGCGGTCAGTCGAATAAATGAATTGAAGAAAGGGTCGCGCTTGTCTTCTCATTTGGCACCAGCTAGCTAAAGCTCTTTACTACCGCGGTCTTAATTATTAATAATTTATAATCAATAAAAATACTTATTGGAATTTTCATTGGCGCCCGAGCAGGGTTATCGGTAGTAATTTTCGTGGAAATTTAGTTGTCGGAAAGTGCATCTTAGTACATTTACTAAGTCGCTTAAAATCTAAAAATCGCCTAAGCTAGCTGGCTTGCCTTCGGTCGTGTGTTTGTTGCTGCTGCCCTGGACAGAGGATCATTTGGTACATCTTCGCACTCTCAGTTGAAGGAAATTAAACCCCAGAGCCCTCTGTGTACCACCTGGACTTGGAAACTTTAAGTTTAGATGCCGCGCAGTTACACACAGAAAGGAAGTTTCGCCCCATGTTGCAGCCAATTCCCCAGGTAACAAGTGTCAAAAACTGATTGTACACTTCGAGCGTTGGTCAGCCAAATTTAATTGTCAAGCTCACAAGCATATCAATTGTTGGCACTATTAATTGCCCAGTTGCATATGCTTATACATACAATATACATATGTATGTATTTGCATTGGCAACAGTATATATATAAATCTCAAAGTGAACGCCCTTTGAAGTGAACCGTACCATTCCTGCTTAAACGGTTCTTATATACATAAATAGAAAAAAGAAGAATTATATAGAGAGCCAATACTGTAATCGGCAGTCGCTTAACTCCAGTTTCTGTTCTACTCCGCTGTTGCTAAGCAAGCCGAGCTTCCCCAACAGAGCACTTGTCGGTTGCATAGCATAGCAAGCCCGATCGCTAAGCGGAGTTCGTGACAAACCAAGTGCCGCCTTCGTCGTTTGTTGGATCCGGGGGGAGAGGCGTTTATATTGAAGCATCGTCTTATACATTTATTGTCGTCTGGCTGTATAAGCTTAAGCCATTTCGAAGCATTGCAGCGAACCCAGCTTAGCTAACATTTGGCAAACACATATTGTCATTATATTTCGCGTAGAAGTCGTTAACACAATATTTACATTTACGTAGATATAATATATA